>LTAE01003781.1:11279-22848 GCA_001647135.1 Pontederia paniculata | reverse complement strand
GAGAGAGAGAGAGAGAGAGAGAGAGAGAGAGAGAGAGAGAAGATAATGCTTTTGATGCTCAGAGAAGGCACATGTTTGTTGTTTTTACCGGTAGCCCTGGTAGTTAATAGTATCAGTAGCACCAGCAAAAGGAGAGACACTACTGAAGGCTTCATTTTGCAGAGTGTTTTTTTTTTCTTGCCAAAAGGGCTGTCAAAGAGTGGGCGGTGAAGATGATATCTGATGATGGATTAATGGCAATTTTCTGTATCCTTGCCACTACAGAAAGCAGAATCAGAAAGAAGCTTTGAACTTTTTCTCTTCTGTGCAAGATGCAGAGGTGGGGGATGATGCTAAAGAATGAGTTGTGAACCTTCTAACTGGCCTACTATTTATAACTGTCTTGATGGCTTTTTGTCCTCCTCCCTGTCTTGCTGAAACAAAATGACAGGCCAAAAAGAAATTACATCTGATTCTGATACGTTATTCTATGTGGTAATTGTCAGTATTTAAGGAGGGATGTTTCCCCACTATTTGAACCCTGTTCACTTTCTACATGCTCTCCATATCCGGGGTGCAGTCAAATCACCAAGGTTGACAATGCAAGAAGATGTGCAGAAAAGTTTTAAAAAGAAAAATTCAGCAATACATCCTGTTTCAATGGTTTAAAAATGCAATGGACCCCGATCGGTTAGTTAAATCCACGAAAAATTTGATCTGGTGTTCCTCCAGGCGACAGGAAGCTTTTGACCAGATCAAACTCGAGTTCCAAAGAAATTACTGTCACCTGAAAGTTGGACTCAAAAACAAGGCATGAGATGTACATGTTACAGGAAATCAGAAAGTTATGTTCTTTCTCAGTACAGGATCACAGTACATAGTGTTGGATAGAAGGTAAATGTGATTATATTCTGCTTTTAATTAGTTTTAACACACTGTTCAAGGCTTTCTTAGCAGTTCTGAACAACTTTCTAAGTTTGGAATTTTGAGTTGCATGATCATATATACTGTCATTTCTTTGGACTAATCAATTCATAACAATATTGTTTTTTATACTAAATATACCACGACCGTCAACTAGTCATCATGATCAGGAAGAAAAACATGCACACCATGCATTCATATTGTCCAAAACTCTGCAACTTGGCCCTCCTGTTTGCTACTTCTCCAGGTTGCAGTCTGAGACCCACACTGCCACTGGTTTCATTTATTCCCTTCCACAGTCCCTATCCTCAGCTCCTCCTTGTCAAACATGTCCCCACTGTAATTACTCTGCTGCTTCCATTTAATATGTCCTCCTCTATGGAATATAATTGAATTGAAGCACATTTTAATTGTACTCGATCATGCATGTCCTAAACTGCAGCTTTGTGGCTACAGGACAATCTGATAAGCTCAGCATGCAGGTAATATTTTTATATGTCTTAACTTAGTTAGCATGCAATTAGAATGTATCAGAAATCGAGTAATCCAGAGTTCGTCTATTCACCTGTCATGCATAAACAATACACATGATGTGCCAAATGGAATATTAAAGTTATAAAACAGACAAAAAGGTCAAAAGCTTTGTCTGTAAGATATCGTTGCGATTGGGGAGTTAATGGTGGCGGACATCTGACAAGGGGGGGATGGTGAGGACTCGTCTGCTAGTGGTCGTCGTGATGAGGAGGAACAGGAGGAGGAGGAGGAGGAGGAGGATGAGGGGCCCGGGACACATGGCCATCGGCATCCACAGGCCCGACCCCTCTTCTCTCCTCTCCTCTCCTCTCCTCTCCCGGGGAGGAGGCCAGAGGAAGAGGATGGCGCCACGTCGTGGGTCGCCGGCCGTGGCACGCGGCGTGTCGGCGCTTTGGAAGGCAGCGAGGCAGCGTCGGTGGCGACCCTGCCGGGGGTGGAAAGCGGCAGCTGTGGGCGCCCTCGTTCTCCCTGTCTGCAGCGAGGCCATGCATCCTCGATCCTTCTGATCCATCTGCATATATGTACATGTATAGGACATGGATATCGATCGCGGAACGCAACAGCTGCGCCCTGCCGATGGGTGTTGCGGGATTGTTTTGTTGGCATTTGGTGACAGGATTCGAACTCTTCGTGTCTCCATCTTCTTAGAAGTGCGCGCACGCGGAGCCCACGTCCAAAGATACGTCGCAGCTGCTGCACGCTGCATGTTGCATGCATTTGCGTATGCTCCTAAATGGAAATGGGAAAATTGTATGAAGAAATTTGTACCTAAATGGTTGTTCTAAATATAACTTAAAAGTTTAGATTGTTTGACATATATAACTTAAAATATATGAGAGACAAATTAATTAAGAAAGAATGAAAAAATAAATGAATTGTAGGGCATATTATAATTAAAGCTAAAAGCCACCAAGTTAATAATACTATATATATTGAGATGAACATTATTTGAGTAGTTGCAGTGATTGGACCCGTCCTCCATAGATTGGTTATCATCAACTTTAATTCTTGCACCGCCATAAATAATTGATGGAATAATTTAGTGGAATGGTACGAACTAATATTTCTGATAGGCCCTTATTCTTAATGTCAGAAGAATATTAAACAGTAAGTGCATAGTTATACATGAATGTAAAACATGAATTCACCAATGAAGGAACATATGGGTGCTATCAAGATTCTAATATGCACTCGTATATGCATTTATTATGTTAGGGATGAGCAAGCAAAGAGACACATGGATTGGGTGAGATAATGGACAGCGTATCATGTTGTCTCTCTAAAGAAACATTAGAAAAGGGACACAGCTCGACATTGATACATGGTCCTGAATCAAAGTGTTGCAATAATAATAATAATAATAATAATAATAATAATAATAATAATAATAATAATAATAATAATAATAATAATAATAATAATAATAATAATAGGGAGAGTATAGCACTTCTCTATATTCAATGTATACAATCATATTATTTCGATTGGTTATGCATCATGATCAAATGTGTTCACTAGTTTAATTCGATAACCCAAAATAATATATATAATCGCGAAAAGTAAGTAAAATAGCTTTATCATGACCACGACTTAATTGCTTTGATAGATGAAGCCCACAATTAGTTAATATAATAAATTAATAGATATTTGTTGAATCAACCGAACAAATAAGAGGGTGAGAGGGAAAATAGGGTGTTCTGGGTGGACCTACCTTACGAGTAAAGATGTGATCAATGATCATGAAAGAAATATGTGGGATGCGAATGTCAGTACAATGTAAAGTAACGCTACTCCATTTGATCATCAAGAAGGTCAGCAAAATAACACAAGGCAGATCAAAATTTTAAGATATTTTTTTACGTATAATCTTCAACTTTACTTTTAATATTCTTTTATCCTCTATGGGACCTCTTGGTAAGAGAATAAATTTAAAAAATATAAAATATAATAATACGATACTCCAGCATATAATTATCTTTGTTTGGATTGAAGAGAATAAAAAATATTAAAATATAAATTTTGTAACGATCACGTATACACATTAATGTAACAGTATATACTTATAAAGTAAAATATAACATAATTTAAAACAGTGTGGACTATGAGTATTTATCCATTTAAAAGATTTTTTTTCTTTTAGGAGTAAATTAGGTGGTTTCACATATTTCTAGGTAGTTTTAGAAAAATGATGTGTTGATTGAAATAATCCTTTTGTAATGGGTGTTTAACTATATTTTAAAATAATATGATATTCAATAGTTTATTCCAGCCACCAAATGGGTCTCACTTTTTGCATTATAATTAGTTCTTCAACTTTTATATATTTTATCCGATTTATCATTTTACCGACTAAATTATATTTTCTTCAATGTTGATAACTAAATAGATTTGTGTTCATATTTTATATTATTACTATAATAAAAAAATATGTCATGTTAATTTTGCAAGAATAATACACATTAACGATGAAAAAATATGTCGCTACATCATCAATAAACCATCGTTGCTAAAGATAGTGACAATTTCACAACAAAAGTAAACATCGTTAAAATGAGGGTCGCTATTAACGATGGATAGACATCGTTGCTAAATCATCATTCGCCACCTCTCCCGACGTAAAGTTGTCGCTAAATGTAGTGGATTTTAATTTTTTTGAATAAGCGACGAGAAATCATTGCTAGGCATCATTAACTTGTGTTACCTCATTTAAAAAATCGTTGCTAATTAGTAATGCACCGTTGATTTATCATTAAATATCGAACAAAAATTGTCGCTAACTCATCATTATTTTGTCGCATATTATCAAATTAATTTTAATTTATTACGTAATGTTGTTGTCATTATGTCGCTAAAGCGTCCTTCTGTCGCAAATTTTGAAACAAAAAATATTTACAAATAAAACTTTATATACAATATATATTATCATGCACAATATAATAAATAATAAAATTTAAAAATTGATAGACATATTAATTCACAACATAATACAAGTTTCAAAGTTTGTCGAATTCATAATACAACAAAATTTAATATTCCAAAGTTAAACATAAACCGCCTAATCATTAGACGAAAGAATGTGACATGTAGACCGGTCGTGAATGAAACTTAGGACCTATAACGAATTAATCATATCATCCACGACCTTGCCTATAAGCTCCATAAACTCACTCATAGTCATAGGAGCGGTGCGAGAGCTGAACTGCACGAAGGATCAGCGACAAAAGAAGCACTTGTAGTCAAACTCAATCTACGTAAGTCACAAATTCATTCCTCCTTAGTGAGTCCTGCAACTTCTTTTCATACCTCCTCGAACTTCAGGTATTCATTAATGTTATCCACATACTTCTTTACTATCAGCTAATCATACAACGCCTAGCAATGAAAATAATAAATCTTTATATAAAAATTATTTGAAATTAGTGTTACAAAAATATACCAAGTCTTTTTTCCCTCCTTTGAGATGAATTGGTTAGTTTTATTGTTTGTGTAAACTTCTTGGTACACTTTATGAAAGTCAATCTTGCCGCCGCTGGACAATTCCTACATCAATTACATATCAAAAAATTTAATTAGATTATTTTATCATAAGAATCAAAATTACTAAAGATTTTAAAAAAATGCCATTTTTTTATGCTATATGAATCCAATAAATCCTCCTCAATGGCACGTCGAGTCCGACTTTGAGAATTTATTATTTTTTTCAATTGTTGACTTCTTATGATATTCGAGTGGCATCTTGTATCTAAAAATATAAGTGTTGGAAAAATAAACATAAAAATTACTTACCAAGTTTCACAATGATAAGATCCAACTTCTTTTAAAATATGTAGAGTATGTTTGTTCTTGGATTCAAGAATATAGAATATTACTGTTGGTGGCAACCCTTGCATCTTAACAATAATTGAATAGCATTTCTTCGAGTCAGTAAAACCTATAGTATTAAATACCTTTCTTATTACAACATCTATAAAGCATTTCTTCCATTTATACTTGGCCTAAAAAATATTTGATATTAGTTTGTAAATAAATTTAAAATAAAAATATAATAGTGTTACTTTAAATGTATTGTACATGTCGTCTCAATAAAGTAATGGAATGTCCTTCCAATGAGAATAGTATATCGAGAGTCTGATCAACAAAACTCGCTAATGCCATTTTTATTCATTCATTTAAAATAATGCATTTTAATAAATCAATAATTACTAACTTATATCTTATTTTTATCATCCTTTGTAATCCCAATAGATGATATTATATTGTAAGAATTTCATTGGAATGATGAAGATCCAACGTCAACGTTGTTGGAAATAAATGCTAACAACAATATATATATATATATATTATATATATAATTTTAGCTTGCAAAGAACCATAATAGAATAAAGTAAAAACATCAAATGAAGTTATAGAATATTATCGATCTGAGTGTCAAGACCAATAATCGACTCATCCTCCTTAGGAGGTGTGCCACAAATCATGCCGATTCCATGACCTCTCCTACAATCACGAGGAGACATAATATGTAAAGTTCATAAACATTATTCATAATATGTAAAAATTCATAAAGAAAATTATTCAAAATTACTTTGTATTTTTTTTGTAGTAATGAATAATATAAGTATTTGTAAGAGCATAGTTTATGTCTTCAACTGTTTGAAAGTAACTCATATATTTCTTCGGCAACTTCATCAATCTCATCATCAGTAGTATCATAAATTTCTTATCTTCCACCGCTAAATAATGATATATCTCGTTGTTATTAACTTCTTCCATATGATTATTTCTATCAAACAATATTGCTATTTCATCATCATAGTCTAAATTTATTGCTCCCGTGATTTAATCATGTTGATATAATTAGCAAAATGACATATCATTAAATATAGTACCTTCAATGTTCTTCTTTTCCTCAACGGACAATTTGTTCTTTACTTTACACGTTGTTCATCATTCGCCAACACTTTTTTAGCTGAAGAATATTTCGTATAGTAAACTTGTTATGCTTGCTCAGCTTGAACGAATGATTTATTGTAATGAAGTCTTGACCTACGTTTAAATGAGATAAACTTTATATCATTTTATTAATCAAACCAATGACAACACAATATGAAAACATTCATGTCTCCAAAATATGAAAACTCTATAATTTGCTCATTAACATCATAATAATCCAATTCATTTTCAATGTATAAACAATCTCGAGCACAAATGCCTTATTCATCATAGATTTATTTTCTTCATATTTTTCAGTGTGAAATCTATCTCTATTGACGATGATCTCATTAATAAGTTGATGCATTTTTTTGGTCCATAATTCAAATTCCTAAAGCCATTACGTATCTGTTTGAAAACTTCAATTATTTTACCTACACGAATAGGAGCTCGCGTTGTTCACTACTTAATGTATGAGTAGATTTTGTCTTTGTGCATTTTTTGTTTTGAGGAACCAACTTAAGTTTCGGATATTTGCATATGAGCTTCAAGTCTTTAGAGTTTATATTTTCTTTTGTTTAGTCTTTTATGTCCATCATAATGTTAAACATTTTAATAAGTACATTCTTTTCTACACGCATAACATCTTGATTATACCACATTAAATTTGAGAATCAATATTTCTTTTCACAATTATAATCAATTCCAAATCCACGTGGTCGACTTGAAGGTGCTTTCAACCCAAAAGTTATAGGACCAATTGTATTAACTTGCGACAATATTTCAAAACTAATTATTCTGACTATTAGTATTTTTCTTTCATAGTTACCTTATGAAAAGAATTTCGATCATGTCACTTGGAGTTTTCGACTGGAAAGAACATTCCATGACAATCAAACCAATAATTTTCCTATAATATTTCAAGTAAAATGACTATGTGTTTTCCACACAAATTAGACATGCAAGTTTTCCTATAGTACTTCATCCATTAACATTCACTACAAGGGAAATGTTGTTTAGAAAGCATATTTGTTGCTAATTTACTCGTTATTTGCATGCAAAAGGCAAGGAATCAACGAGAAAAGTTTTTTTAAAAAAAATAAATTCATACATTGCGAGCAAAATTAGTGACAAAATTGCATTTCCTGGTGTAGTTAGAAATTATTTTTTATATTTTTTGTTACTATATTCACGACCAATTTGTGAGGAAATGGCGAGCGAACTTTGGCTTCAAATAAAGTAAAATAAATATGGCAGCCTCTTCCACACTTCTGCATCTAAAGGGTATATCATAACTAATAGATCGCTTCGGAACCCCTCTGTATGTCATCACATAAATTGTGCAGTATTCTTGCATAAAAAAAAAAGCAATGCAACCTTAGGACGATTAAAAAATATTTGAGCATCGCAACAAGAGTATCCCTCTTATTAATATTAGAATTTATCTTTGGTTTGAATTGAGACTCATCACAAACATAAAATTTGTTAATTCTCTATGCTCCTTGTAATACAACATGAATGGTTGTGACAAGCATCGATCTTCTAGTACTCTAGGTCAAGTTCACTTATCATGCTCTTTAATTTATAATAATTTTTCAAATGGTTTTCAAAGGGAGACAACACACTTTTGATAATAGAAATAATTCTATTAAATCACTTCTCACTCATATTATTTTCAGATTTAAAAGTCATCGATTGTGAAACAGAAGATAATACACTTTATTATTCACAACCATGCATCTTTAAGAAAATTATATTTTTTTAAACTAATTCATTAGGAGTATTTTCACTTTTTTTCATGCTTTTGATAAAATGTAGCATCAACTTTTGGATTCCGCACTATATAAATATAAGGATTTGTTGAAGAATCAACACAATTGACTTGATTAATTGAACTTTCATCTATCCAATATTCTTCACAGGAAAATATCCAATTCAAATAATTCATCCAAAGCTCTTTTACCTTAATTTCATTTTTTTATTCTTACAACTCGCACATTGATAATGAATGTGACCAAGAGAATCGTCTGGATCTCTTTCTTCGTATGTAAATCTCAAGAATCCATCAACTTCATCATTAAAAGACAAAGATGAAATTATTAGAAGAAATATTAGAAAAACAAGAGGCATATTAGAATTATGCAAAGTTAAAGAATTATAGGTGAAAATTACAATTTAACGTTTTGTTTGTTAGGCTTACTCTTGTAGTTCGAAAAGAATTCTTTTTGAAGAAACACTACAAGAATATGCAACATTAGTGACAAATCATTCTGTCAAATCACTTCTCACTCATATTATATTCAGACTTCAAATTCATCAATTGTGAAACAAAAGATAACACTTTGTTGCTCACAACTATTTCAAAGATGTTTGTCTGCATTTTTTTAAAAAATATAAAATTTTAAAGCTAAAGGATTAGGAGTTTCGTCTTTTTGTTCATTCTCTCCATAAAATATAGCACCAACTTCCGCATCTCGCACCATAACAATATATATATTTATCGAAGTTTCCACAAAATTGACTTGATTACTTGAACTTTCATCTTGCCAATATTCTTCACCACGCAATGTTCAATTCAAATAATTCACTTAAAAATCCTTTCGATATAAATCCATCTCGATATTATATCTTAGTTTCAATTTCTTATTCCTGTAATTCGCACATGGATATTTCTTATTCCTATAGGCCCTGTTTGGTATGGGATTAAAGGCAAGAATAAGGCTTTAATCCCATGCATCTTACCAAACAAGAGAGGAATAGGATTAAGAAAAAAATAAAGAGGAGACAAGCCATTAATGTTGTGTCCTGCTTTGGAAACTGCAAAAGCAGAATTAGCTTGCTCCAGCTTGCACCTGGAGCAAGCTGCTCTTTTTTTTAAAATATTTAAAATGAAATTTTAACTAAAATTTTAGATTAATTATTTAGGTTTAATAAAAAATATTAACTATTTATTATATAAATGATTATATATTTTTAAACATATAGTTAAGATAATTTTATATTTATTATTTATTATTTTCATATTATTTAATTTATCTAACATTGAATAAGTAATTATAATAATAATTAATTGCATATCATATTAACATTATACATATTAATATAATTATATATTATAGAAAAAGTGTAAAAGTAATAAATAATATTTTTATAATTATTTTAATAAAATATATTAATTTAATATTTTTTATTCTTGTTTCAACCAAACACCTATCTAAAACTCCTTAATCCTTAGAATAGGAATTGCACAAGAATAACTTTAATCTAACACACACTATTCTTAATCCAAGAACATCAAATTTCCGAACCAAACGGGGCCATAATTCACACATGGATATGCAAATCTTAAGAATTCATCAACTCCGTCCTTAAATTTTTCATAAACATAACCCTTATGATCTTTTCATCAAAAAATACAACTTCGATCATGTCTCATTATACTACATAAATATGAACGAAACTTAATTAAATATCAGCATAACATAATTAAATATGAACGAAATATTATTACAAGTATTAAACATGATTAGATATTCACTAAACATTATTACAAATGAACTAAACATGATAAATATGAATTAAATATAATTAAAAATAAACTAAATATAATTAAGGATGAACTACACATGTGAGGAGGGCGGCATGCCCTCCTCTTTGTTGTGAGGAGGGCGGCACATGTGATGTGAGGAGGATAGTGAAGAATAAGTCGAGGTGGAGGAATTACCGGTGACTAGAGTCACGGGACAGCGAACTAGTCAGTGAACGTGGAGAAGAAGGCAACAGGGAAAAACAGTAAGATCGGAAAATTTTAGGGCACAGGAATTAGCGAATTTTCTTCATCGCTAATCTGTCACTAATTTTGATTATTTTTTAATAATAAATAAATAAAATAGCGACATCGATCATATGTCGCTAAATCATCGTAGATTCTGTCGTTATTAACGATAATTTATTTTTGTCGTTATCTCCGTCGCTAACACATCATAAATTATTCAAAAAAAATATATTTGATCAAATTATTGTGTCGCTAAGAAGTCGCTAATTTGTCACGATTAGCGATGATTTAGCGATATATATATATATATATATATATATATATATGTTGTTAATTTCCCCTATTTTTGTAGTGAAAATATTTTAAACTGAAAAGTATTTTCCTTCAAAAAATAAAAATACTATATTTTGTTGACAAACAATGTTAAAATTATTTATACATAAAAAAAATAAACGTTTGCTGAGAATTTTCAGGAAAAAAAACAGAACCTCAATTACCAAATATTTAGTATTTTAAATTTTTTTATGTACATTATATTTCGAAATTCGAATAGTGAGTCTTTTCTGATTCTTTCTTTAATTCATTACACAAAACACTCGCTTTCATTGCAATCAATGTACAGCCTGCTGATTAATTAGCTAATTTGGTGCACCATGATCAATAATTAACATTGTATAAAATGACACGACATTGCATATAAAAGTCCATTGTTTAATTATAACTAATACTACAAAAGAGTAATTAAGAAATAACACAATAGTCTAGAGATATATAGCAGTAACTATAGCTAGAAAATTATGCATATATAGTATATGAAAGACGTGCATGTATATCCAAGATGTTTTTATTTGATGGTAATATCTTGCATGCACATGTGCTGTATCCATATAAGTTCCGTCATGATATGCTTCTAAAGTATATATGAACTAGGGGTGTTCACAGGTCGAGTTTGATCCGATCCGAACCCAAATTCGACCCAACCCGTTTGATTTTGTTCGGGTTGGGTTGGGTTGGGTCGGATTGATGACAAAATAGTCATCGAATCCGATCCAACTCGATCTTCAATGGGTCGATTTGGATCGGATCGGGTCATCGGTTTATCCGATTGAATTTTTTCATATATTTTTAATTATTTTTTTATAATACTTAACGTCAATTATATTTTTAAAAAATAAGAAAACATATTTTTTTTCAATATTTTATAATGATTTAAAGGATATAAAGTATAAATGTGTAATATACTTTAATTTTAAAGTAACATAAAATTCTCATTAAGAATAAATTAGTTTAGATTTAATAAAAAATATATAAAAATTCGGGTCATCGGGTTGGGTCGGGTTGATCGGGTTCGAAAAATTAAAAGTCGTACCCGATCCGTTGGTGATCGGATTATGGTCGGGTCGGTTCGGGTTCGACCCGATCAAC
>LTAE01003780.1:2772-35555 GCA_001647135.1 Pontederia paniculata | reverse complement strand
ATATATATATACATGGATGACATCCGCATCACCGGCAGTCATCCTTTTTCTTTTCAGAATAATACTTCATCTTTCACATTTTAATTACTAAGGGTTCTTTTCCATTTTTATGTTGGTACTTGAATGGAAAAATAGCTTTTCTTATTGTTGAAGATTGATCATACTAAATACTTCTGATCAGCCACGATGATTGGCATTTCCTAGTGTCATATTTGGTGATATGGGAGTAAAAAATTTCCTATTGACAATTCTAACAATTAATAAAGATGAAATTTCGATTTCCATAGCTAATCCGTGAAACATATGTATTGACATTTGTCGAATTCATCACCATGACAAGAAATATTATTCATGAAGTATTTTTTTTATAAAAAATCATGAAGTATTTCTAAACATGTAAATCCAAGAAAGTTTACAGGTAAGACATGAAATCGACATCCCCATCATTTGTTAGTATTGTTGAGACAAGAAATCTTGAATGATTTCTTTATGCATATTTCTAGTTGTAGTTGAAAGTTGAATTGTCTTGGATCACATTCTTCATCTAGGTTTTTCCCTTCTTTTACTGAAACTGTTTGTTTTCCTATTCTCTTTAGTTTGGTATTTGGATATTCATCCTGATGTTCAATAAATTGGATGTCTCAGAGCATTGATTATGATAAGGAGGGTTCCGTCCTGCGTATAAGAGGAAAAAATATCCTTGAAAGTGAACATGTTAAGGTGAGTTCAATTACAATTACTGATGTCACCATTCGCATAATGACACTGCTAACTTGTTCAAATTATTCTAGATTGGACAATTTCATACTCTAGAGATTGAGCTGCACAGACCTTTTCTGCTACGAAAGGTACAAACCACGGCATTATTTAGATTTCTTTTTGTGCAGCAAAGTTTTTTTCTGCAAAATATTAAGTTTATCATTTTCCTTAAAAAGAATAGTCAAAATAAAAGAGATGCTGTTTATCTGACTTCCCATTTGTGTCTGAGTTTGGTTATTACACATGCACTCTTGCTTTCTTAATTGTGTTTCTTGTATTCTGGTGTCTTTTCTGTATTCTATCAATGAAAAATTAGCTTTTGGTTGAGCATCCAGGATATATGGGATTGGATGACACTTGATATTCTGAAGCAAGCATGTGGTATGTACTCCTCTGTGTCATTTGTTTCTTTTTGTATGTTACTGATCTCATTAACCTTTTCTCTTTGGAAAACACATAATAAGAAGGGTTCATCATTAAACAAGCCCACATGCGATGAAAAGTTAATGAGTTCATTTACTTTTGTTTTGTCAAATTTTCTGCTCTTCCTTTGAGTCCTTGTATTTTACATGATCTTGCATGCAAATGATTAATATACCGATATTAATCTGTTATATTGGTAAAAAATTACAGATCCTTCTGTCAGTGCTGACCTAGCTGTTTTCTTGATGCAAGAGGGACTAGCACATTTGCTTCTAATAGGCAAAAGGTACTGAATTTATAAGATTTGTGGAGTAATGATTGATATTTTCATTTTGTGAAGTAGCCTTTTCTTTGCAAAGAAAACATAAGTCCATTTTCTTTATCAATTTATCTCATTATTATAATGTACTTATCTGGTATGTGCAATGTAATTTATAGTGCTTGTATTTCAGCATGCATGAGATCTGCCTTTTTGTACCAAAGAGATCAGATTGCCATGAAAAGAAACAAAAAGGAAAATAAACACACATGCAAAAGAACTCGAGCTTTTCCACTAAGCATATAGTTTTATTTTGTCGATACCTACTTTATCTCTTTTCTTATGTTCTTGAAAAAGCATAACAACAACTCGAGCTCGAATTGAAACTTCAATACCCAGGAAGCATGGTCCTGCAATTGCCGGTTATGAAACGGTATGTAATTTGTTCTTTTTGTTCAACTTCGTCTTTGAAAACTGTTATATTGTGGTGTAAAATTAAGGAATGTGCTATATTTCAGGCTCTAAAGAAGTTTTTTGAGCATGTTCTACAGGTAAGTGTAGTAAGCAATTTTGCATCTAGTTCTTAGTGTTCTGTAGAATTACAAACATTCTCTTCTGTCATCTGACATAGATGATATCTTTCTTAGGCTTTTCTGAAACATGTTGATTTTAAAGTCGTCCGGTGCGTTGTAATTGCAAGCCCTGGCTTTACAAAGGTTCACACTTCAACATTTCTGACACAACTGTTACTTAGTTTTCATATCTTTAATATTAAATATTCCCCTAGAAATTATTAAAAATCTTGTTTTTGCATTTTACCCTCATGTGCTTGATATGTTTTTTTCCAAATTTTTTGTTTATTTTATTACATGAAAATTATCAGTTATTCTTGATTGACATCCAATTCAAAATCTAGCTATACAATTATGCACTAGAATTTTAATTCACAAATTTTTCATGCACATGCCAACCGTCATTTGTAGGATCAGAAACATGAACTTGATTTAAATGGTTTCTCCAATGGTTATTCCCTTTATCAATCACTGTACATCTTAACTAACTGCAACACTCTTCTAAATTAACTAACTTCAACACATCCTTTGAGAAACCGAATGTTGACACTTGTTTTTGGTCACTCATCTCTATTTTCGCAGATGTACATTTTTAGTAGCCCAATACATAGGGATCGCTAGACCATACTAGTCATCGTTTTACCCCATAAAAAAGAACATCAAGACAAGTCATATACCATTAAATTAAAAAAATCTTATACTAAACTGGTCTAATAAAATGTAATTAAAAATGTAAGAAGGAACTTGGAAATATTTAAAAAATAATCCAATATTAGAGAAAATTTATCAGAAATTTCAGATGCATATTTTATATTTAATATCAAGAGTAGGATACAATATTGAGAATGCACTCCATGCTTACTATTCTCTTTATTTTTTTGAATATTTTTATAGGACCAGTTTCGTGATTATATGCTTTTAGAAGCAGAACGACGTCAATTAAGATCAGTAATTGAGAACAAATCACGTATAATTCTTGCTCACTCAACATCTGGTTACAAGTAAGGTTCTGGTGACTGTTTCTTGGTTTATTAATAATTTCTAAATGATTATGTAATTCTGCTATCTTGTTTTATTCACTCCAAGGATTTTAGTTTTGCTAGCAGTTTATATTGCCAGTCACAGCTGGCATCGCACAGTGCCTTACTGTGCCAATTACCACAGTGCAATGCTGGTCCAATAAAATTTTAAAAAATACTTGCCAGTGGATATCATATTGTGTCCAGCCAAATGTAAACTTAATCCAATTGTGTCTATGTGTTGGATACATCAAGATTCCTTTTCCTTTTTCTAACCCATCTGTTAATTTGATGACCAATATCCATACACTCTATATTCCAATGATATTTAGACTATTAAGCAAAATGTCTCAAGTACAAAGGTAAATAGACACTTAAAGAATCTGTTCATCATAAACTTGATAGCGATTCTTCAAATTGATAGATCTAAAACTGCAATGGTTTATCACTTACAACAAATGCCTGAGCTGTTGAGCAGAAATGGAAGGAATGACTGATCTTATGAAACCGTCAACACATACCCTTTCTCTTAATTCATATCTGGAAATTGGTCAATGCTTTCTCTTGTGGCTACCTTTTTATTTCTTGACCTGTACATGAGCTGTTCATTGTTCTTAATTATATAGGGAAAAGGATAGTTTGCACTTTAATGTTGCGCACCCGTAGCTCGCGAAAGTTATTAGTAATTTTAGGTAAAAAATGAGTTACTGTAGTCGACATTAAGGTTTTTGAACCAAAACTATTATTACTTTGTTTCATGCACTACATGTTCCTTAACTCCTGTATAGTGTGTGTGTGTGTGTGTGTGTGTGTGTATTAAGTTTGTCTCCAAATTTTATCGCAAGCTTTGAGAAATTGGTGGAGAAGCTTTTACAATTCTATTCTTTTTGTTGTAATTATATTGTTGGCGCAGGCATAGTTTGAAGGAAGTGTTGGATACCCCAGCAGTCATGGCTTTGATAAAAGACACAAAAGCAGCACAAGAGGCACCATGCTCTTCTAAAATTGATAAACTTCTCAGCTTTGTTTCTATTTTACTTCTTTCATAGAATATTTGCTCTGTATATTTTTTTTAGGTCCGAGTCTTGAAGGATTTCTTCACAATGCTTTCAGATGTAAGTATGTGTGTTACTCACAAGTGTTAACATCATACAATGTCTGTGACAAGTGAAAGCTAAGTAACTCTATGGGTAAAATAATAGAAGGCAACTCAAGGGGAGCACGGAACTTGAGATGCTGGTTTCCATTAGTTGTTGCCACAAAAATGCATCATTTATATGCATTTGTAATATTCATTTTCATCATAAGAATGGTCATTAACGAATTCATTGTTCTTGATGGTATGCATGCACATAAGTACATGCATGTTCACTCATTTTTGACACGTTTGGCATTCTTAGCTCATGAACATGTAAAAATAATCGACTTCTTTATTATATGTAATTTTAGTTGATGAAAAATAAGTGTTGTTGAAATGTAGAAATAGTTTGTGTATTCTCAAGAATAGTTTTTTTATTCATTTTGGAATTCAATTAGGATTCAGCGCGTGCATGTTATGGACCTAAACATGTTGAGGTTGCACATGAGCGGATGGCCATCCAAACTCTTCTGATAACTGATAGTCTTTTCAGGTGAGTACCACTTGTTCTCTAAGCAAAATGTTATGACAATATTTTCTTTTAGAAATGCTATCTCAATATTCCCATTGAAGAGTCAAAAGATTTACCATATATGATTTTCAGCTTTAGTATAGACATATTAACATTTAAAATTGTTTTTGTTTTGCAAATGAACTCTTACATAATCAACTGAAATAAAGGAAATCACATGTTTCATCTAAATTATTATTGGCTTTGCTAGAGCATTTTTGTTGCATTTTGAACTTGATATTTAGTTATATGTGAAGTCACCAAGTCTTCTACTTCTTATTTTCCTATGTAATCTAGACTTGTATATAGAATCTGCATTCACAAAACATCAAAGATTTTCCTTAAGGATTTGTTTGTACTGAGGACAATGAAGAGGAAGGGGGTAAATGAAAGGCAAGAAAAAAAGGTCCCTTGTTCATGTAATAGTGGAGGGGAATGGGGAGAAAGGAAAGATCGCCTTTGATTCTGCTGAAAATTATTAAAAAATATTTGTTTAGGTTCATTTCCTTTCTCTTCATTTTATCTCTTTTCTTTTTCCCTATATTCCTTTCTCTAATCTGATCAGGCCCATATCAACTTCACGATCATGCTTAGGAGTTTTTCTAAATGGACATGTAATTTGCTCCTTTAGAGATTTTGGAGCCATTCAAGTGGCCATAGACCTTTGACGGTCTTTCCAAATATTTTGGATCAGAGTTTCTTCAACCGATTCCTAAGTTTTCTTGCTTTTTATCTAATAATACATAAATCATTTAAAGTACATTTGAACAGAGCGGTTAGTCAACTGAACATATCAATATGCTTGACATCATTAAATTGGATAGATTTGTGAAGAGATCTTCATGACATTGCCGTTGATTGTTTGCTTAAAAAAGGTATGTCACGAGTGCTAGAGAAAACTTGCCATCACGGCATCGCTATTAAAAAAAAGTAAGCAATCTAAGGCTGTGTCAAACCAAGGATGGACATCTTGGAAAGACTGTGCCTTTAGTATTCTATGGAAAACAATAAGATAGAAAAGTGAAGGGCTGCATAGTTCCAATTTGATTTTGTAATTCCTTAAAATCAAGTTTTCTTCTTGATGTCACTGCCATTGTAGTTTGCTCTGCCCAAGGCTTCAATCGTTTTCTTTTCTTTGAGGGGACTCTAAACTTCAATCTTGATTATCCTTTCTGGTGCATGTGTCTTATCATACATTCTCATGACGCTGAACGTGTTATTCCAGAAATTCTGATGTCATTACAAGACAAAAGTATGTGAAGTTGGTAGAATCAATCAAAGATTCAGGGGGCGACGTTCATATCTTTTCTACAATGCATGAATCTGGAGAACGTAAGAACATGATTACAGTATTACTGATGCAAGAGAAATCATCACTTTTGTACTATGTCAATCCGCAGTAGTAATTGTACATTTGTTTTGAACAGAACTTGCACAGCTGACTGGAATTGCAGCCATCCTGCGTTTTCCCTTGCCAGATCTGGAGGACATTGAGATGTGATGAACCAACGAGTTTGATGCAAAACTTGTTGTATGGCTATCATTAAGTTGCTTGGTTCGATATAGAACCAACCCTAAGCAAACAAATTTGTCCCATGAAATTGTGGGGTTCATGCCTAACTATTTGATTATTCACCTTCAGTCGATGCAATCATAAATGGCTTACTTCCTTTATAACCTTCTAAAGGCTTGAGTCATGCTGATTTTGTACATCATGTAATCTGATTTTGAATTTAAAATATTTGATCATTTAACTAAATTGTATAGTGAAGAAGCTGACCCTGATTCATTTGTTTGCACTATAAACTGATGCATGTTAATACAAATCTTTAATTCTCCCTTTTGGCATGTTTGGTTCGCTGCAAGTTCATTTAGTGCTTCCAGTGCAATTTGACCATATTTTTTTCGGGACTTTGTTTTGGATAAACTTAAATTTGGGAGAAAATTGCACTTGTCAAAAACCAATAATAAAAGAGAAACAGCTTCCACAAAATGATTTGATAAAAGCAATTCAACCACGTCTAAAAAATTGAGATGTTTTCTCTTTCAAAGTATAAAAAAATTGAAAGGCAGTCTGTACGAGGGTTCGACAAATGGTGAAAATTAACAGTGGGGTCCACAAGGAAACAATTATTTTTTAAAATAATTATTTATTTGATTCTTTTTAGAATTACATTACATAAATTTACAATACAATTAAAAAATTAAAATAAATACAAGAAAATAAAAAAAAGAAACTATAAAAACAGAAAAAAATATGAACTTACAAATATTCGATTTTCTTAATATAAAATTTGTGCTAAATATTTTTAAAATAAAATAAAAAAATGATAATGCTCAAATTAGCAATTCATATTTATTCAAGTATAACATCAATCTTAAGCTTCCACTTCCTATATACAACTATCCAAATATCAAAATCGGAATTATCTAAATTGCGGATTTCCAAAAGGAATAGCAAATGGTAAAGGAACTATATCAGAATTCCGTATTAAGTTCATAATGTAACAGATAAGAAGTATAAATCCTTAAATTCGATCTGGGACGACTCGTGCAACAAAGATAACTTTATTGCTAACTCCAAAATATGCATTATCGAACAGTAAATGGAAATTGCTAAAATAAAATTTGCAAGAAAATCAATTAACATGAAATGATAAATATGTGATAAATTTATTTAAGAAAATTAGTTAAATTAATAGATCCAATTCAGGATACAGTTTTGGAAGCACCCTCTATTTTAAATGATGTAATATTCTAACTTGGTTAGTGACAAAGAAATTAACCAATTAAATTACAAAATCGTTGAACAAACTCACTCTAACTCATAGCTGACTCATAAAGCACTAAAATGACAAAAGGAAGCTTACAAGTTCAAACATCAACATATAAAAAAGAAAGACACGACTTTGGGAAAATATAAAAAAGAAAGACGACTGTATCTATATTTAGCATGTACTAGCGATTTAAATAGTTAATAGTGAATAACGAATACAACGAAAAGAGGGCTATTTATTGAATCCAGTTTTAAATAAATATAATATTTGAATCAGTCGATAAACATCAAATGAATAAAAAATATATAAATAGTCATTAAAATAGTTCAAATTATTATATGTATCTTAAATTAAATAATATATTTTTATTAACTATTTTAATATAAATAAATAATAAAATAAATAGTTAACCAAATAATTTATAAGTTAATAATAATAAATAAGAAAATGGTAAATAAAGAATAAGTGTATCACACAAATAATAACTAATAATAAAATATTTTTGCAAATATATCTAAAAATAAATTTTAACACGCTAATAGCTAGTATAGATGTTGGAATTTTACGCATCTCAAAACATTGAGTTCTTTGATATTATTTAACATACTTTCAAAAATAACAATAGTGTATAATGTGTTGACTAAATCGATACACTATTTAAAGTATTTATTAAGTATAATTAATAATAGTGACAAACGATCGAAATTCAACGTTTTGAGAGACGTGAAAGACCAACATTTAGGGTCGATATTAGAGATTTATTTTCATATGTACACTCAAAATATTTCATTATATATTATTTATCATTTATGTGATACAACTTATTTTTTTATACCATGTGACAACTTTATTATTTATTTCTATTTTATTAAGTATTTGGCTATTTATTCATTTTATTATTATTTATTAATATTTAAATAGTTAAAATAAGAATGAGTAATTAAATTTAGGATACTTTGAACTATTTAAATAATTATTTATTAGTTTAATTATTTTATGTTTATCTACTGATGCAAATATTGTATTTGCCAAACACTTTTACTGAATTCAATAATTAACTCATTAGACGTTATTCACTAGTCACTAAGTTATTATCCAAACAACTAGTACATGCAAAATATGTCCTTGGTCTAACTTAGATAAAAATGGTTGAGGGATAAAGGTCAGAATATGATTTTATCTTTTCATTTCTTTATTTTATATACGCTCTATGTTGTGATGTTGAAGACAAACACATTATCTAACAAATTCGAGGCTTTTAAGTCAAACAATTTGACCATTGATGAAACAATTTACCCCTCTTCAAATTATTCTACAAATAGCAATGTATGATCATGTGATAAAAAGTTATCCTTATAATAGGTACCTCTTATCTGAACACAATATAACATATTTTATTCCTATAGTATAACAACACTTTCCATATACTATGAGTAATCATTCTTGTGTAATAACAAGTCTCCTGTCAAACAACCAAAAGTCCTTGCGTTATCAAATTTCTTCTTATCCTTAAATTTCCGGAAAGCAGTGCCCATAAGGTTTGAACGCTTGTGACGAAAAATATTCACATTTTACAACAAATACAAAGTGCAACCGTTCTTGATAAGTTCTTTTTATCTAAAGGCCTCGTATTCCTTAGACAAGTCTACAAAACTTGCAGATACTACAAGGTAAAGTTCGTTGAAAAAAATAGCATCTATAAAAAATAGGGTAGGCAGATTGGTGGGGCACAAACAGAAGATGAAGAACCCTGTCTCAAGCTCTACACATGCAGTGTGTTAGAGGATTCTCCCACAGATCATAGTTGGGGAAAGTTTCCTCGGGAAGGCCAGTTCGTGTTTGATGGGTGATCACAACATCTTCGACGAAAGATGCCCAACCCATGTAGGGATCTCCAAAGGATTTGGACATTATTCCTTTGTCTGGTTTTATGGATTTCAGTCGATGCCCCGAGTATCTACGAGCACCTATAATCAGCTTAGCAAAATTTCCACCATGAGTCATGACAAAGACGTCAGACTTTAAGCAGACCAGGAAATCAAGAGCAGCCAAGCTTGTGACATGCTTCCTGAAATGATCCAATTCCTCTTTGCTTGTCAATTCCTCCTTGGTGACCTACAAAAAGAAAGCAAAATAGATGATACAACCTAGAAGGAAGCAAGTAGCAAATTTTACGTCATAGAACTTCTATAACACGCATAGGTCGAAAATAATGAATAATCAAGTGCCATAATCGTTGAGCACAAAATCATGTCAGTTGAGTTCTGAATCCCAAGCAAACTGTCAGTCCTGAATCCTAATGCGGTATTGACCTCCAATTTTAAGTTTACCAGGTCAATGAAGTAAAGATTTTCTGTTCCGTTTATAATCTGCTTCCAATGTGCCTTCCAGTTTTTTGACAAAGCTAAATCCCCCCTCTGCCTAGGTTACTTTAGAAATCAAACTTTACTTCGGAAGTATCTTCCAGTACTGGAGAAACAACCTCTTCTGATACAGAAATCAAATGTTTCACAAGTCTGGAAGATAACGAAACAATTTTAGGATCAGCACACAAGGTCTTTTAAATACCCCAATAAAACAGGCAAGTTGGGTTGAAACACGACCTTCTATGACTCACAATTTATACTCATGTCTTGTTTCATGTCTTCCTTTTTTTGTTTTGGTTTTGAGGGTGAAGAGGATGCATATCCCATTAAAAGTCATCCAAATATCTTCAAGTACGGAAAATACCATACAAGAGATAGCACATAACGAGGATCTTCCAAAAGAAAGTACACTCCCCATACTAAAGATTGAGCATGGTTAATAACCCTCATATTACCTGAAAAATCCCCAAGATGAGAATTAGCATCTCAAACTAAAGTAAAGGTCATCAGAGGTTAGCTTGAGAATCTCCAATTTCATCAGCGCATATTAGTATGGAAATTTGTTAGAATCTCTAAAAACAAAACTGGTTAGAAATTAAACTAATTACCAAATTGGGGAACATGTTTCTTAGTGGAGCCATCTTAGTTTGTCCACCATAAACTTGTCCAGAAGCAACATATATTTGGGTTTCTCTAGTATATCCCATTGCCCGCAGTATGACAGCAACTTCCCCTGGCTCAAGAGGACACCTTCCTTCCTTTCTTTTCTGCAGTGCTAGTGGCCAAAGATGAGATCCATTCTGCAAAAGCATTGTCAGAATATAGACAGAACAAATCTGACTTTAGTTAAGATGATTAAAGTTTCATTCGTGCAGATTGTTCTGGTCTTTAGCCAGGATGGCATCGCACCATCCATGTCTGCATGTGCCATGTGGCACACAACTTAGTGTCAGGCCAACATGGCCTAGCATAAATCAAAACTCTACGACACAATTCCATGAAACCTCCCTATATATTATATCATGCTAAATGCAACAAAATAATACAGTTGATATGCATGAGAACCAGCTAACAGTTTTAAAGTCCCAAACACCTTGTAACGTCTTGGCCATTCTTTTTGCCTATAAGCTGCCATCATTGCTTTCTCCTCTCTTGTCCCAACAAAATCACAGAAAGAGAGACCCACCATTCCCTTTTCAAATCTCAGATGAAGTGCCCTGTGAAACAAGAGGCAAATATTTATGATGCCATATGACTAGGCCAGTGGCCATCCTACATCACAAGATCCACTCGAATACATACATATAAGGATATAAACTGCCAGTACGGTTCCTCATTCTTGCTGCCAATTTGTCAGCCATTTCTTCAATATGAGGCAAAAATTTAAGAGCATGGTAATTGACTCTGCACCGCAGCCTGTTTATTTCAGCTGGAACATTGTCATACCTGGAAATATGGGAACTATAAATTACACTCATGATATTGGAGAAGTGATGACACAAAAGAAAATATCAACTTTTAGGAGAATAGGTTTCAGTCAAGAAACCAAAAGAATAAAACCTAACACTTGTTGGGGGAAGCAAAAGAATTACAATGACAAACTCAACATAGGAATTGCACAGAAGATGAAGTTTAGCATACATGACTTACCCCAACCTATCAACAAAAGGCTTTAGTGCCATTATCTTCTTCTCTTTGATTCTCGGGAGTACATTGTCAATATAGAAATCTGCTGATGCATATTTTGGGATATTTTTTACTGTCCGCCTGTATGAATATCATGAATGTTTAGATCCATAGGATTTAGATTCTTATGTTTTATAACTTCCATAATTAATGCATCCACAATCACAATTGTTTTATAAGATAAGTATAATCGTCATACATATCTGATAAAGAAACAAATACATTTCAAGATTTGATGAAACAAGATGAACGAAAATCATTATTCTAGAAAGCTAAAAGGTCTGATAAAAGAGCTGAAGGCAGAATATAATCAGAAAGTTTGCAATGGTTGGTTTCTGATTGTTTCACAAACATGATAATCCTCCTATTCAAGATAAGCCTGAAACAACCAACGGTTATGATGTAAACAAACTAATTATTAACTAGAGTTCAAAGAGCTCACAGAATTTTTTTATAAATCAGCTGTGAGTCCTCATGACAGTTCTTGTGTTATTTGATAGATTTACCAAATTCAGGATATAGCTAGATGATATTTGGATCAGTTTCTAGCTTTAATCTGAGATACTAGAACATAGTCGCTTAATCTTCATATTTCTTGCGTCACACTATCCCCAACCAGTTCAAAAGAGTATGCAGTTGACCGATACTTTTAGAAAAAGAGAAACATGGTTACAATTTCATTTCGTTTCTCACTTGGTCAACATAACGAAGTGCGTCAACTTAAATATGGTAGCAACAACAAAAAAAGCGATTAAAAAAATAATTTTCCTTTCTAATCTATGTATATTAGTTCCTTCCATATGTTCCCCACTTCTACATTTGCTCCATTTCCTCCTGCCAGTCTGTAGCTATGTTTTCTGTTATATAGTTCTGCAACTTTATCAAGATGTTAGAATAAGAATACGCGGGCTTTCCTGCTTGAGAAGAAGGGGGACTTCCATGCCCTTTATAGCTACCTAAAGGCAGGCTCAAAGACAAAAGAAGGGTCTGTATGAAAATCGTTGGAAGGGCAAATGAGAAGACCAAATATTGCACATAAAGTATTTGCGACACAAGATACTAAGAAATAATAAAGGTCTCATGGAAATTAATTATTTCTCATGTCAAATTTGCATGAGTCCAGGTATAAAAGCAACAATATTTTTACTTGAAAAGAAGCAATTAAAAGGCGTGGGACAAACTTTATACTGGTGAAAAGTTCAGCCTTCTCTGTGAACCAGTCAGGAATATCTCGTATTATACGGACATCATCCTTCAAATAATCAATAAAATGATCGACATCAAATATGTCCTCAAATCTCCTGCATGTGATAAATCAATAGTCAAAAAGAGTGTACAATTGAGATCCAACTATAAAAATGAAATGCTAACAGATGACTACAGAAGGCCATACAAAAACATTGTTGAATGGAAAACATCTAATACCAATTGCATTATTATTTTTTCTCTCAAGGGATTGACAGCATTGAGTTAGCAAGAATACCATGCCATGAAATACACCACTCCCATTCATCATGAACTTTTGACTATTAATTAGATACCCCTGACACATTGCAATATCAAGTACAAGTTCCAGAACCAAAGGTGCTAAAAGAATAATGAAAATGGATGAAGAAAACAAAATGATTGCCAAATTTGCTGCAGTAGCAGAATTTTATATTGCTTCTGTCGTTATTCTTTGCTTGGACAAGTTTGTTTTCTATTTATTCTCTATATAAGAGGAAGGTTATATAAAGTTGATCTTTCTTTCTTTTCTCAATCTAATTTCTAGTTCTCTTCTCGCAAAACCATAGGAGGCATTAGGCCTATTTGTCCTGTTTTTTCCCTTTTCTGAGGAAAAGTCTACTTGTCTTAATTACAGATGCAACTAGCATAAGGTACAAGTAATCATGAACTTCACGTTTAGTTAGTACAGGATAGAATATGAAAAACTACAAAACTAAAGATCACATCATATCAGGGCATGGCAAAGCTAAAGAACAATTGAACAGCCATGACCTACCGACCCAGTAATTTGCATATTAGAGATGCTGGTTGTCGAACATCTCACTAAATGCCAGTTCGAAGGGCATGGGAAAGCTAAAGAACTATTGAATAGCCCATGACCTGCTGATGCAGTAAATTGCGGGAAAAGTTTTTGTAAATAAACACAACCTTCTTTTTTATACCAGGGTATGGAAGATTCTTATTCTTCTTTGTAGCAGAGATACTTCACTACTTTATTATCAGATCATCCTCATAAAACTGATTGGGGAAGAACATTTTGAGTTCTCTCAAGTTTAGCCAATTTTCTATGATTAAATGTATAAGAAGTTTGTTATCAATCAAGGTAAAAATTGTCACAACCATAAATTAGGAAATTGAAAGAGTTTGATTGGATTAAGTGACAGAAAAGAAAAACCATACGTCTGATCCTTCCAGATTTGATCTTGTTTTAGCACTGGCAAGATAAGTGTTGCATTCATAATTTTTGCCACGGCAACAGCATTGCATATCTGAAGAGAGAGAAAAAATCAGAATGCAACTGAAGTCAGATTTCTAATTAAGGTAACGTAAACAAGAGAATTTTTTCATGGTAAAGAACATTGTGCAGACCTTTTTTATGCTATTTAACTTTCAAGTGATGCCCAACCGTTTAACTAAACATCTTTTTCTTTTCATGGTCAACAGTAGCAGGCTGTAGTTAAGGATGTTGTTTGAGCGGAAATAATACACATGAGAGTGATGGGAGGAACTCAAGCACGTTCGAACCCGCTTTGCCGCGGCCCAGTGGCTCATTGGAGGGGATTTCAACGTCACTCTTGAGGCACACGATAGACCTTTAGTGCGCCAAGGGAGAGATTCCGGAGCTGAGGCCTTCCGAGATTTCATCGACTCGGAGGAGTTGGTTGACTTTCCGCCGACCAATTGCCGCTTCACTTGGAGGAGTACAGCGACCCCCACTGCCCGTTTTCGGCTGGATAGACTCCTAGGTTCAGTGGAGTTAGCAGAAGCTTGTCATCTGGCAGAGGTCCGAGCCATGGAAAGGCCATTCTCAGATCATACCCCTCTCATGTGGCACTCAAATGAGGGTGATCATCCGAGCTCCTATTTCAAGTTTGAGCACTCGTGGCTGCTGGAAGATGGATTCAGAGACCTCCTAGCAGCACAATGGGCTTCTTTCCCTCTCGCATATACAGCAGCCCGTACACTCTCCTCCCGGCTAGCCCACCTCCGGGATTTTCTCCGACGCCATCGCTCACACATCCGGGAAGAGAGGGAGCAAAGGCGAAACCAAGCTTTGGCTGCCATCGCCAGATTGGATCGCTTGGAGGACTTACAGGACCTGACCCCTGGGGAGGTCCTCGAGAGGAGACAACATCAAGACATCATCTCCTTGGAGGACAAGAAAATTGAAGCCCATTGGCGGCAGCGCTCCCGTCAGATGTGGCTCCGTGAAGGAGATGCCAACACTCGATTTTTCCATATGCAAGCGAGTTGTCGCCGCCGTCACAATAGGATTGACCGCCTCATGATTGATGGTGCTGAGATCTCGGGGCATAGTCACATCGGCAACTTGATAGCTGACCACTATCGGACCTTCTCACGGAGAAGGCCGCCTACAGGATGGCAGTGGAGGGACCATGACATTCCTCGTATATCCGCAGTTCACGCGGAGCAGCTCATCAGGCCCATCTCGGAGGAGGTTCTACACGCCTTGAAGAACCTAAATGGGGACGGTGCACCTGGTCCAGATGGCTTCCCTGTTTTCTTCTATCGGGAGTTCTGGCATATACTACGACAGGATGTGATGGCAGTCATTCATGAGTTCACACACGGAAACCATGGTTTCGAGCGTTTAAACAGGTTCCTCCTATTCCTCCTTTCGAAGCGCACCCCAGCAGAACGACTGGAGGACTTTCGCCCGATCGCCCTATCCAATGCCATTTACCTCATTATGGCTCGAATATTGGCGAATCGGCTTCGGGAAGTTCTAGATGATATCATCCACCCAGTACAAAGTGCTTTTGTCAAGGGCCGATCTATTACTGACAGCTTTACCATTGCTTCTGAGATTGCCGCAGCATGGAGGCGATCATCCACTCAAGGGATCTTGTGGAAGGTGGACTTCTCAAAAGCTTATGATTCCCTAAGTTGGTCTTTTCTTTGGCATTCTCTGCAGGTTCGCGACTTTCCGCCAACCTGGGTTACATGGATGAAGCGTTGTATTTGCACAGCTTCATTCTCAGTTTTGGTCAACGGTCGACCAACTGGCGGATGGGTCCAGCCACAGAGGGGAGTTCGCCGAGGCTGCCCTCTCGCCCCTATGCTCTTTGCGATAGCTGTGGATGCCTTGGCACGATGTACCTTTGCAGCATGCGGAGCCGGGATCCTTTCAGGCTTCCCCATCGGGGTTGCCCGCTGCGATGCCATCCCATTGCTGCAGTACGCAGACGACACCACATTCTTTATACAAGGGACGGCAACAGAGGCACGAAGGGTGGCGATCATGGTGGAGTTGTTCGGAGCAGTGTCTGGCCTAGTGATCAACCATGCCAAGTCCATCTTCATTCCTTTCGGGATGGACGCAGCTATCGCAGATGATTGCGCGAGAGAACTACGCTCACCGATTGGGGTGCTCCCGATCACGTACCTCGGCCTTCCTCTTTCAGACAGACATGTGGGCTCCCGCTCGTGGAGCACAGTACTTGAGCGCATAGAGGCCATACTCTAAGGATGGAGGTCCAGATTATTATCACGGGGTGGTCGCCACATACTACTCAAAGCAGTTCTCTCATCGCTCCCCACTTACTACATGTCAGTGCTCCACATGCCAGATAAGGTGCTCAGGCGCATCGACACGCTCAGGAGGAGATTCCTATGCAGAGTGGCCACCAGACAGGTAGAGGCATCTACCTCGTATCCTGGGATGAGGTATGCCTCCCCATCTCCGAAGGTGGGCTTGGTGTCTGTGATCTTCGTGCCATGAACCGAGCTCTCCTAACTCGTTGTGTTAGTCGTATCATGGGGACAAGGACAGATCTTTGGTGCTTGGTATTCTTCACATGTTATGGTCGAGATCTTCACTGGGAGTCTAGAACCAGAGTAAGCCGTGGTGCCTCATCCTTTTGGCGCAGTGTTGTGACTGTGATGCCGCTGGTCAGACGATTCTTTTCAGCTACTTTGGGTTCGGGAGAGCTCTTTTCTTTCTGGGATCATGAGTGGATCCCCGCCCCGACGCTTGCCACGGCCTTCCCCCGGTTGGCCTCTCTCGCTGTTCATAGAGGGGCCACAGTAGCATCATATTGGACTAGTCCCACTGATAGGCCACAGGGATGTTGGACACCAGTGCTCCGTAGGTCACTTCGGGATGTACGGACAGCAGAGCTCTCCTCCCTTCTTGATCGCATCTCCTATATTCGCTCGGATAGATCCCGTGATGATGGATGGGTATGGGCGGGAGGAGGCTTTTCGGTTAGGGCAGCATATGGCCACCTCCTCCCAGCGGCCGCGGTGCCAGATCCTATCTTTATCACAGATTGCATACTCCTTTGGAGGACACATGCGCCTTTGAAAGTCAGGATCTTTGCATGGCTTCTTAGGCGCAATCGGGTCCTAACTAGAGCGTATCGACTACGATGGGCCCCAGGATCAGACACCACATGTGCTCTCTGTGGAACTGGATTTGAGGATGTTGAACATCTATTCTTTGACTGTTCAGTTACACAGGAGGTTTGGAGCAGAGTGGGAGTGACTGATCTTGACCCACGATCCTTCCACTCCTTTTGGTCGACATACTGAATCGCCGGGTCGAGGGGCTCGCGAGCACGACGCCCATCGAGCACGCCAGTGGCCATCTTTTGGGCAATTTGGATCCAACGCAATAACATTATCTTTAGGGGGGAGAGATGTTATATTGAAAACATTGTACATCACATCCGTTTTTTGACTAGAGAGTGGGGGGAGTCAACATGACTTCTTGTCCTCTCTCAAAAAAACATGACTTCTTGTCCCCTACCTCTAGACTTTTGACAACATCTGTACATTTCTCTTCAGTTTACACAAATATATATATATACATGGATGACTAGACATGGCTAGTCCTCCTTTTGCCCTTCAAAAAAAAATACACATGAGAGTGAGTTTTTCAATTTACTTGGTTGAAGACATAAAATAATTCAGTCTTGTGGACAAAAATGCTACTCCGGTACTGACACAAATAACTTCATTAATGTATTGGCTCTTGAAAGACTATATCTATATATGTAAATTTGGAAGTGTGAGATGAGATTCAGAACATAGAGATGATAATTCCATTTTTTAAAGCATAGAGGTGATAATTGTAACATAGCAGTTATAATTATAGGCGTATAAACATAGGTTTAATACCCTAGTAGCACAACATTTGCTGCTATTCGGTATCAAATATCACAGTTGTCATAGACACACCGAGGAGATGGAAAATAATAAGGATGTTAAGCCGAATAGTTTTTTAGAAAGCAAAGCTGAATAATTTCCCACAATTTTTGCAATAGTATATTTGCTTTGGATCGTCTGCAGTGGAGTATGGGTCTGGGAACTAAAGAACATCATGAATAAATAATTAATAAATCTCAAGGTTGTCTAAAATTTCTTTGCAGTTTATCCTTGTAGATGGGTCTTTGTCATCATAGAAGAGATCAGGAGACATCATCACAATGGGAACTTCATCTCATATGTGATGCAATTCAACTCTTATTTGATCTTCTGATAGGTCGAGGAAGGGCATATGGAATCTCTTTTGCTCCATCATGTGCAATAATCTCATTTAAAAGATAATAGTTAGATTCTTTTCTTGCAATTTGAAATTAGGGATTACCATTCACCCTTTCTGCGTATTTGAATATATAGTCAAATAATTCAAGATTACCTTATTTAGTTATGATATGCCACTTAATGAATTTTTTTCTACAAACTTTCCAAGTTATTTATGCCAAACATATATATATATATATATATATATATGTTTTTTTAAAGAATTTATGCCAACGTTTACTGACCTAAGCAGGAGATGAAAACCTTAAAATTGGAACCAAACAAAAAGTGAATATCAGTACACTGCTATATTAACCTTGAAGTTATATTATTCCCAAAGCAAAACCATGTAACTGAATCTAGTTTGTAGAATATTATCATGATTGTCCCAGCTTTAATCAAATAAAAAAGATGAAACAGAGAGGTGCTATGGAAAATAACTTGCAATAAAAAGAAAACAAATGTGACATTATGGTGGTTTCAACATAAACCAAGGTCCAAAGTATAACAAGAGGAAAACATGCCATACTGCTATGCGTTGTTGATTCAAACCACCCTCAGCGTGAATGAATATGTAGCCACTGGTTTCATTCTCGGGAGGAACATCTGCAAAAGGACCAGAATAATGCAATGAAGACATAGATGATAAATAAAGAGGAAGCCCATTCATGTAAAATCATGAAGAAGCTCTTCCTCGAAAAGAACACCATGAGGAAACTGGAAATCTTCGAAAAAAAACAGTCACAAATCTCCAATTCAGTTTTGAGCAATACCCAGATTTACAAATGGAAAAATGTATATTCTGAGAAATTAAAACCCCAGACAGTACACACTATAACCAAAAATGGGTTCTCAAGCCTACATATGCCACCAAATTTTTTTAAGGCAGCAAGTGACTAAATGAAATGATGAGTTTTTGTCTTGCCAAGATGGCTGAACATATGGATCTTTCAAAAACTTGTCAATTGTACGCCAAGAAGCACAACCACATAATTGCATTTATTCCGGCATACACATGACTAGACAGTATTTGCTTTTATTGAAGGGTAGTCAACATATGTTATTAGAGTTACACTTTTGAAAATTTACAACATTAATCTGAAAGTGAGAAAAAGGTCCATCTGGCCGACCAGATTCTAGCATATATTAGCTACTCCTGACATGAACACGTATGTACATGGACATCTATATCTTTTATCACTGACTCAGAGAGCAACTTTCATGAGATTAGGCACAGGTGCATCACTAATTGAATAGACTAAGGCATGGCTAAGATTAGGCATGTCATTGAAAAAAAAATACAACAGTGCATGATCAATTGCATTTGTTATCTATGCAATCTGCAAACATAGATTTACTACAGAAGAGAAACCTGATAATCATAGGTAAGGAATTGAAGGCTATTAGATCAAGCGTGCTGAGTTTTCTTTTTAGATGCATCATTAGAAAGCAATAAATGTGTTAAAGGAAATATCGTTTGCATGTCCACATAGTCATTAGCGAATATTCCAGCATATTCTCTTCGTCTTGCCTACCTTTACTATAAATAAGGAAGCACTAGTCTTTGGTTAATCAAGTAATATTACATGGTTTTTTAGATGCATCATTAGAAAGCAATAAATATGTTAAAGAAAATATCACTTGAATGTCTCCCCATAGTTATTAGCGTATCACCGTCATTATTTATTTTTTTTTGAAAGGTATCACCGTCATTATTAGTAATTATTAGTTTCCTTTTGTTTCTCCATGAAGTATTCTGGAATAATGTTCCAGTATATTCTCTTTGTCTTGCCTACCTTTACTATAAATAAGGAAACACTAGTCTTTGGTTAATCAAGTAATATTACATGGTTCTTCACATGGTATTAGAACGGTAACAGTTCGCTCACCTTTTTCTCCCCTCCACCCCTTCCCCTTCCCCTCCTCTTCTCCTTTCCTCCTCTTCACCTCCTCTCCTGGCACATTCCTGCTGTTCTCTTCCTCCTTAAACCCCAGCAGCTTATTTTGGAGCACCATTCAAACCAAGATCAGCTGGCATCATCCTGGACTTCCCTCCGCAGCAAACAATGATTGCTGATCCTCCCCAGCCACCACTGACTGTGATCTAGATGGGTGACGGATCTACTCCGATCTAGATTTGCGTCACCCTTCTCAAGATTGGAGCTTGATTGTTTTTTTTCTCTCTACAGTCCTTAGTGCTCAACCATGGCCAACAAGAATGTAGAATCTAGCAACAAGGGTGCAAAACACACCCTCAACACTCTACTAGGTACCAATATCAAACTTGATGGTACCAACTAATTCCTCTAGTCCACGACATTCGAGAGATATGTAGGATCCCACATAAAGAATCATATCCTCGCCAAACCAAAAGAAAAGACAAACGACTGGGATGCAATGACTAGGTCGCCTCTGCAATGCTAAATGAATTTGTCGCTAAACAAGTCACAGCCTATAAACACCGGCAATTCACCTGCCTGCGCCTGCGGAGAAGGCCGGGAAGAAACCTCCAACGGAGAGGAAAGAACCCATTGGCTGCACCTCGACAACAACAAACAAGGCTGCAGCCAATCATTCTCGCCCCCTGGTCTCCAACGATCCAACAGAACACTGAATGCCTCCGCACATACTTGGTTGGAGAAGCCACATGTGCATGCCGAACATAGAGATGATACAAGAGGTGGTACGTTCAGAGATAGGACCTCACTCCCAGTTATGTCTGTCTGCATTGTCACGATGCTCCTTCATTATCCGCCTAGGTCCGGGACAGCCGCTGCCTTCCGTTATTCAATTGAAGCCGAAGGGCACTATCACCTGGCGGCCTTGGATGGAGACGGACAGAGCAACCTAAATGCAACTAGCATCAATTCGAATGGTCCTCCTCGAAGGCATCCCTCTGCATTTACGATGTAACAAGGTTGTTGCAGCCATCACCGCCCTCTTTGGCCGCGCTATCTCAATTGAGATTCCAATCTTGGGGTCGCCGGAGATATCAACAGTGAAGGCAATGGTGGAACCCTCCCCGGGATCTCGGCTTCCTCCATCAATTGTGCTCTGCGCCGGCAACCACCGCTTCACCATCCAAGTACGTTCGCTGCCCCCAGTGAAGAAGACATGGGCCAGCGTCGTCGGCAGCAACTCGCACGTCACCGCAAGGGCGTGCACCAGCCGGCCACCAACCCTATGGTGGATGGCAAAGCTGCCACAGAAACCTCACCCGTACCTCCTCCTCATGATATGACCGCCCCAGCTCAAGATCGCACCCACCTACCTACAGCTGCCAGCCCCTCGGCATTGCCGCAAAACCTTAGCTGCCGACCACACCACCCAACACATGTAACACCTACCATCAACATACCAACAGCACCAACCTTGAGTCCACGTCGGGTCTCACCACACCCACCAGACCAGACCACACCCCATCAGACCCACCTCACCACCCAGCTGCTGCACCCAGCAGGTATAAACCCAACACCACTAACGAACCCAACTCTAATGAGCCCCATATACCCGAGTCGAGTCCTGGGCCAAGCCATCTTGAGTCAGACTCCAACCTGGACGCCAACCCCGGCGCTCATGAGTCTATCCCTGTCCAACCTGACCACAGCCCTCCTCCCACAGAACTCGAGCCCAACTTGACCGCAACTCACCCTTGCCTTGCACCCTCACACGCAACAGCAGCCACTCCCCATCCTTCCCCACAGGCGGACCAGCCAATGACCCTCACACCAGATGATGGCACTCGAGCGACGATCCGCAGAGGTGTACCCCTTCATTACAGTCGGCGACGTCATGGTTTGCAGGAACAGGAGCCCTCACGTGCTGTCTCGCCCCCCATGTGTTGTCGGTAGCCCATCTTCACCTGAAGCCACACCGGTGCCATTGTTGTTGTTTGGTCTCAATGATGAAGAGGTGCTGATTGTAGCAGAGGCTGCTTCTTTCCGAGTGTGTCCAACAAAGAGTGTAGGGAGTCGGAAATCTGGTCATGGAGGAGTTTGTAGGATCTAGATGGCACCAAGAGGGGGTATGGTGGTACTCCAGCAGCGATCAGCAGAGGTCTACCCCTTCATTACAGTCGGCGACATCATGGTTTGCAGGAACAGGAGCCCTCACGTGCTGTCTCGCCCCCATGTGCTGTCGGTAAGCCATCTTCACCTGAAGCCACACCGGTGCCATCGCTGCTGTTTGGTCACAACGATGAAGAGGTGCTGATTGTAGCAGAGGCTGCTTCTTTCCGAGTGTGTCCGACAAAGGGTGTAGGGAGTCAGAAATCTGGTCATGGAGGAGTTCGCACACGTTCCGTGACCTTGGGGAACACTAGTGTTTCCCAGTGATGGTCCTCACATGGAACGTGCGCGGCCTCGGCGAGGCCGAGAGACGTAGGTCCCTTGGTCGCTACCTACAGTCATGGGGACCTGACGTTGCACTACTTCAGGAGACGAAGCTCACCGAGTGCGATAAACGGACATGGAGCCAAATCAGCGGTTCAAGGCTTACCGACCGGATCACCCTTGGGTCTGTCGGTCGGTCTGGTGGCTGCATAGTGAGTTGGAGGTCCGATCTTTTCGAGGTTACAGATTCCTGGGTAGAGCGGTTCTCCATATCAGTGCTTGCCCGACAGAAAGCCGACGGTCATCAGGACCTCACCTCATGCGTATATGGCCCGCTCTCACATCCTTGAGGAGCATACTATGGGAGAAACTTCGTAGGGCCCGTTATCACTGTCCAGAGGCCTGGTGGCTAATCGGCGGCATTTCAATGTTACTCTTAACACTGAGGACCGTTCGACTAGGAGGCGAGGAGAGACCGTGAGCTGAGGAGTTTCAGGATTTCATTACATCACAGTCACTGGTGGACCTCCCACCAACGAACTGCTTATTCACTGGAGAAGTTCGGCGTCACCGTCAGCCCGCTCGAGATTAGACCGCTTCCTTGGTTCACTGGAGCTCATGGAGGCCCATCAGTTGACGGATGTCCAGGCCATGGAGAGACCTTTTTCGGACCACACATCACTCATGTGACGGTCCAATGAGGGTCCCCCACCGGGTAATACTTTCGGTTCGAGCGCTCCTGGCTCCTAGAGGAGGGCTTCAGACACCTTGTGGAGGAGCAATGGGCTGCCATCCCAGCTACGGACTTCGCACTTATCTTCGGCGACAAAGGAGACAGATACGGGAGGAGAGGGAGAGGCATAGGGCCAAGGCTCTCACGGCCATCTCCAGATTGGACCAGATTGAAGACTCCCGTGAGCTCACCGCCGAAGAGGTAGCTGCAAGGAGGGGCCACCAGACAGTGGTCTAGATGGAGGATAGGAAATGGAGATTCAATGGAGGCAACGTTCTCGCCAGACATGGCTTCGTGAGGGTGATGCTAACACTAGATTCTTTCACCTTTACGCGAGCTGCAGGCGTCGGTCCAATCGCATTGATCGGATCGAGGTACGAGGACAAACGATCATAAGCCACTCTCAGATCGGGGTTGCCATAGCAACACACTACAGGGCGACCTCGAGAAGGCTACCTCCACCTAGGTGGCAGTGGTCGGATCGGGGTCTCCCTCTTTTATCTAATGAACAAATCTCTTTTTTTCACAGGCCATATCGGAGGAGGAGGTCACACGTGCATGACAGAACCTAAATGGAGAGGGTTCCCCAGGGTCAGACGGTTTCCCGGTGTTCTTGTATCATGAGTTTTGGTCTATCTTAAGGGAGGACGTGATGGCTGTCATCCGAGAGTTTGCTGAGGGAACCAAGGCTTCGAGCGCCTCAACCGGTTTTTATTATTCATGCTACCCAAGCGGAGCTCAGCTGAGCAGATTGAGGATTATCGACCGATCACCCTATCCAACACCATTTACCTTATTGTGGCTAAGGTCCTGGCGAACCGACTGAGGGTGGTATTGGATGATTTAGTTCACCCTGTACAGTCAGCATTCATTAGAGGCCGATCCATCTCCGACAGTTACACCATGGCATCCGAGATTACTGCATCATGGCGCCACGCTGGGCAACGAGGCTTTTTGTGGAAGGTGAATTTTTCAAAAGCATATGATTCAGTCTCATGGTCCTTTTTGTGGCACTCATTGTAGGCTCATGGTTTCCCCCGGATTTGGATCACTTGGATGAAATGTTGTGTGTTCATAACCAAGGTTGTTAAGTTCGAGAGTTTAAGTAGATTCGTTTTCTCTCTTGTAAACTCGTATCGTAAATTCGTATCGTAAACTCGTAGAGTTTATGTTCCAAACAAATTAAATTATACAATAATTAATATGCATCTACAATATAAAATTATGTGCATATTTAAGATCAAATATATAAAAAATAATATTTTGCATTAATATGACATAAATATAAAGGAATAAAAATAAAAACTATTACTTCTAACTACTGTGTAACTAACAACTTTACAATTTATTAAGTTAAAAAAAGTAATGAAAGATAAAATTGCACTAAAGTTGGTTGCAATAATTTCAACTCATAATATATTATCTGTGAACATCACTCTTAATTATTAATAAGGTTAGTTAAAATAAATATTTAATATTTAAGAATATTTTATTATACAAAATGAAGAGTCGTGCATATTCATATAGAATCCTACAAACTCGTAAAATCGTATAAACTCTATAAGAGTCTATAAGAGTTTACATAATTTTTAAAATTATTTTTTAGTAGAATCTAAGAGTTTAAGTTATTTAAGAGTTTATGTCGACTTGACTCGTTTTGCTTACCTAAACTCTTAAACTCGTAAGAGTTTAAGAGTTTGACTCGAGAGTTTGACAACCTTGTCCACAACTTCATTCTCAGTACTGGTCAATGGCCGACCAACCGGTGGGTGGATCCAACCATAGAGGGGGGTATGACAGGGATGCCCCCTAGCCCCCATGCTCTTCGTGCTCGCAGTGGACGTCCTAGCCCGGTGCACTTTCTCCGCATGCGAGACCGGTATCATCCGAGGTTTTTCTTCTCATGATAGTGGCAGCCCCGTGCCCCTCCTCCAATATGCAGACGACAAGTTATTCTTTATTGAGGGGACACATGAGGCACGACGTACTGCTATTTTGGTGTTGTTCAGCGTTGCTTCTGAGTTACAGATAAACCACAACAAGTCATCATTCATTCCTTTTGGCATGACGACAGATGAGGCCACGCAGTGTGCTGAGGAGCTATGCACACCCATCGACTCTCTCTTAATCACATATTTGGGCCTCCCGCTATCTGATCGCTACATTGGGTCTCGCAGCTGGACACTAGTTATCGAGCGCATGGAGCAGAGGTTACATGGTTGGAGCTCGAGACTGTTGAGCCGAGGTGGCCGATTAGTTCTTTTGAGATTGGTACTCTCGTCACTTCCCATATATTACATGCCAGTTCTCCAGATGCCATCACAGGTGGAGAGTCGCATTGAGACCTTGAGGAGTAGGTTTTTTTGGCGTGGTTGTAGTGGCTAGCAATCGGCAGTGCACCTAGTTGCATGGAGTGAACTTTGCCGCCCGATCCCAGAGGGTGGACTAGGGATTCGAGACCTTCGCTTGACCAATTGTGCATTACTTGCACGATGGGTCGGACGGAGTATGGGCACTGATGGTGATCTCTGGAGCAGAGTTTTTTTTGCATGCTATGGTAGGGACCTATCATGGGAGTCCTGTCAGCATACACCCAGGGGCTCTTCTTCCTTTTGGCGAGGCGTCTCCAAGATTCTTCCGATGGTGAGGCGCTTCTTTCAGGCCTCCCTTGGTTCTGGGGCAGATTTTAGATTCTGGGACCATGAGTGGTTACCTGGAGACACGCTAGCCACGACATTCCCCAGGCTAGCAGCACTATCAGCAGACATGTCAACATCAGTTGCAGGTTGTTGGTCACCCACAGGCAGTTCTGGGGGCGGAGCATGGACCCCGCTATTCAGATCTGGGTTGTCAGATGGTTGGACATGGCTATCAAGCAAGTACTCCGCACGAGGGATATACAGGTAGTTGCTTCCCACTAGCTCACTCCCAGAGGTCCTCAGAGCGGATTGCGCTCACATATGGCGAAGTTGTACACCTCTCAAAGTCAAGATCTTTGCATGGCTATTGAGACGGGGTCGGATCATCACCAGGACGTACAGAGCTAGATGGGCACCTCACATTGATAACACATGTGCGCTATGTCAGACGGCCGATGAGGATATCGCCCACCTCTTTTTCGAGTGCCCTATAGGGGTGTGGCACCAGATTGGGTGCGCCGAGGTTGACGCATCAGATGTGGACAGCTTTTGGAGTTCCCTCAGAGCCCTCAACACACACGCTAGACAGGGGTGGAGACGATCGGTGGTGTTGGCTTTTGCCACATTGTGGGGGGTATGGCTATAGCGGAACCGTACCATTTTCAAGGGGGAGAGGTGTTACATCGAGAATATTGTACACCATGTGTCTTTTTTTAGTAGTGAGTGGGGCTTTGAATAGGTTTTTTGTATGGGTGGCTGCACCCCCGACCCCGTTTTTTGTCGTTTTTAACCACCTGTAAATTCTATAGCTTTCAATTTTAATATATACGTGGATGACTACAAAAAGGTAGCCATCCTTCTCTTTCTTAAAAAAAAAGTCTCCCAAGACTATGTGGGAGGTACTTCAAAAATTTCATTCTCATAAAAGTAACATTATATATCGACTTCACAAGGTTCTTGAAGACATCCAGTCCTGTAACAAAAATGATCATTCTTTATCAGTTTTCTTTGGAAACTCGACTAACCTATGGAATGAGCAAGATATCTATTAGCCTCTCTCTATAGATATCTAGGCGTTGACAAAGCAACATGAGTAAATCAAATTTGTTCAGTTTCTATCAGCCACTGCTGACGGATCTGATATTTCAATATCGAGAGAAGAATATGATCGCCTTCATTATCTCTCTATCGTTGAGCTTGCTACCCCATCTATCGGTGCAGCAATTATGAACCACTTAGGTATTCTCGCTCGCTCTACTAACTTCAATTTGACTAGATTGCAAATTCGAGTGCCTCCTCACACATAATAGGTGATGCCTCTTTATTCTCCTCTCTAATATCCTTACCAAATCCTCTTAATGTTAAAGTTGTCAATGGTTCTCTATCTAATCACTGACCTCCACATTGTTTTTGCTAACTGCAACATCTCTCTTGATAATGTTATGTATGCCCCCAAGTTTGCCCTAAGTCTTCTTTCTATTAGCCAACTTACAAAGTCCTTAAACTGTCCAAAACTTTTTTTATTATTCCTTTGTCTTACAAGATCTCTTGATGATGAGGCAAATCAATGGAGGATTTGAGCGTGATGGACTTTACTACCTACAATCATCTACCAAAATCCAACTGCCTACACCACTAGCATTCCCTACACCTCCATCGTCGTCTTGGACATCCTAATTTGACAATTCTTCGTCGACAATTTCCCACACTAATGTTATCGAGTGTGAGGCTTGTCAATTAGGCAAGCATCATCATTTGTCCTTCTGACCCCACCATGACAAGCGGGAGAAGACTCCTTTTTCTATTGTGCATGTTTGATGTAAGGGGTCCTGGTAGGGTTATTGACATTACACAATTTAAATATTTTTTGGTTTTAATTGATGATTTCTCCTGTGTCACTTGGTAAACATATGTTGAAATATAAAGCACAAACTCCTTGTATTATTCGAGAATTTTTTTATTGAAATAAAAATCCAATTCTTTACCTCGATTAAAATTTTTCGAAATGATAATGAGTTTAAGTTTGTGAATTCTGATCTTTCATCATTTTGTTGAGTTATTCACCAACCTTTATGTGTCAAAACATCTCAGCAAAATGGTGTTGCTACGAGAAAACTTCGTCACTTGCTTGACGTCGCTCGCACCCTCCTCTTTCACAAGAAGGTTCCCTCCAACTATCATTCAGATGTCATCCTTACAGTTGGCTATCTTATTAATAGGTTCTCCTCGCTGGATCTCAATGGACAAATTCCACTCAATGGAAAATCCCTCTTTGTATTCCACCTCGATTTAGATGTCAATTCTTTATTCACCTCTTTCTAACTGACAAATTGGCTCCTAGAGCAGTTAAGTGAATATTTTTGGGTTACTCGAGAACTGAAAAAGGTTACAAATGCTATGATCCCACTACTCGTCGATCCTATATTAGTGTAGATATTATCTTCTTTGAAGATAAACCTTACTCACCTATCCTTGATAATAATCGCAACAATCATCTTATTCTGATTCCTGACCCATCTGAACATCTGCCACCTCCTTTGCTACCACCACCCTTAAAGGTGTATAGTCGAGACATCATCAACAACAACCTCCACCTATTGACTTGGAACCTACTGACCTAGATGTTGAACCCCGATCCCGTCACACAATCCTCCAAGACATTATGCCTTGCTGGAAGGAGATCCTACTCAGGTAAATCATAATCTAGATGTTCTTATTGCACATCACAGAGGTACTAGATTTTGTTTCAAATATCCTCTCCCTAATTTTATGAACTTTACTAATTGTCCCCTGTTGCCAAACTTTTTTCTGCCTCTCTTGATGGTCGCCATATTCCTCGTAATCATTCTGAGGCATTCCAACATCCATCCTAAAAAACTGCTATGGATTAGGAAATGACCACTCTGCTTTCTAGAAATACTTGGGAGCTTGTAGAACTCCCGACTAATATGTAGTTGGGCGTTCTCTTTAACGTATCTTTCTAATGGGACAGTTGTCGCCAAATGCTACAAGACATATGTGGTAGATTGCTTTGCCACCTCCAATTGCTCACCTCAACTCTATTCGGATATCATTTTCTATTGCTGTGAATTTTGCGTGACCTGTTCACCAACTTGATGTCAAAGATGTCTTCTTGTACGATGATCTCACTGAAGATGTTTACATGGGGTAACGACCTAGATATGTTGCTCAGGAGGAGTGTTCAAAAGTCTATAAATTGAAGAAAGCAATCTATGGAAACCTCAATCATGATATAGCTCACATATTTGCAAAATGAGTGGGGATGAAGATGTTATGCGTCTTGCATCTCCCAACCATGGAAGGAAAATGTTCAGTGATGCAATCTGATATTAGTACTTGTAATACAAGTGAATTAGTAAGTCCAACTAATATGACCAAGTTATTTTTTTTCATTTTTTGAACTATAATAGTGCATACTTGTTTAAAGCATACTCAAGATAAAATAGTAAGAATTTGAAGTATTTGAAGGGAGACAAGATTGCCTGAAATTCCATTCTCATGACGTTCAGCACATGGTTTCCATGAAGTAGTCGCAACATATGGATTCTCCCACAGAGATGGAGATTCCTTCACCTAAATGAATAAAAAATGAATACATTATCAAAAGTGTTTCTTAGTGAGTCAGTATTTTCATAAGCAAAAGCACTACAGATTATGAAAACTTACATGTGGGCAGTGAAGCACAATCCCATCTTTTCGGCACAAGTAAGGTGCAGTCTGCAGCAAAAAGTAAATAAAATGTAGCTGCCTCTTAACAAAACAACTGATTTATCCGGAATCAAGAACATAATAAAATTCTAGTTCCTTGAATTCAAGTACAAGAAAGATCAACAAAAGCTATCCCCCCATTGACATGCATGCATAAATATCCATCACTTTCTTCAATTGGACTCATAAACTTGGTGTAATTAACAATTCATCATGACCTCTTCCTTTCCTAAATGACACACCCGCTACTGCTAGATATTCTTTTTACAGGTTACAATGCGAGCCCCCCTGACACATATTAAACCAAAGAAATGCATCTAACAGAGTATCAAACCAAGATCGCTCCTTCTTCCTCGGAGAACCTCCAAAACAACCATGAATTAAGCAAACAGACTGAGAGGAAGGACACCAACACTAGCCGGCAACTCAAGCGGGACAATTTAGAGAAAATTAATGCAGTTACCTAGCTAAGATCCTCCTCTTTTATCCGAAAAGTTCAAAAACTACAATTCAAATTGACTAGTGGAATGGCAAGGAGGAGCCAAAAGCTCACCAGGCGACTCCAGAATGAAGGGAACGAGAAGATCCCGGCGAAGGCGACGAAGGCGAGGACGGCGACGAGGATCCGGTAGGAGAGCGACGCGGAAGATCGGGTGGGATCTTCAAGAGCGAGCAGCGACCGCAGCGCCGATGGCGCGCGGAGGAAGAACTTGGATCCTCCACGGTGCGAAGATTCCTTGCGATCTCGGCCCCAGTTGTCGTCGCCGGCGGCGCCGTGGCCGCCGAGGGAGGCGGAGGGTGAGGAGGAGAGGAAGGGGCCGGTGGTAGACGAGTCTTCACTCCCGCGCTTCACCGGAGAGGAGGAGGCCGGGCGGCCTCCCATGGACGCGGAGTACCGGAGCTCCGCCATCGCCGGCGCTCTCTCCGTCTAGTCTACAAGTTGCCGTCGGCGCACACACCGTAAACAAAAATGTAAAGTTGTCACACAAGAAAATGTGAAATAAAAATACGCTTTTTGGGAGTTCAGACTTCCGAGTGTAAAATGTTCATTTCTCTTTATAAAAATAATAATAAGGGTGTTTCGCATAATCTTATATAATATAATACTATTTATCTCTCCAACTATAAAATGTTAAATTTAAGAGAGATGATTAGATCTACCTTTTCTTAAAAAAAATTCAAAAACCACTTTAATCTCATAAAAGAATATTTAATTAGTTGCTCGGGTACACTTTAATTTTTGTTCAAGCCATTTTTTGATAATTTCCTTTAACTAAATTATTGGAAATTTTAGTTCAAATCCGATTTTGCATTCCTTATGTAGCTAGATCAACTGTTTCTTTCAAAGACACTGAATTTCTGTAAATATTAAATTATTTACATAATTTATTTTCTTTTTTCTTATATATACTTTGTTAATTATCTTTCTCTTTCTTTTTTTTTTTCTTTTAAGTTTGTTCACTTGGTATTTACATGCTCTCATTCATTCTCACTCTCGTACCATGCTCTTTTCTTTCGTTTATCTTCATTTTTTCTGTTTCATAAATGCATGTATTTTTTAGAAAGAAATTAGTATTTATTGATAAAAGTAACTTGTACTTTTTTTTGAAAAAAAAATATTCTTTTTTAGAGAAAGTTTAAACATTTTTTACATATACTAATCATTTTGAACTTTTAATTCCACTTCTATTTCCGTCCACGACTCTCTCCTTATATAACTTTATATATTAATATTGGCAAAATGATAACAACAATAATTAAATTATTATTTTTCATAGTTAAATTAATCTAACTATGGCTCCCGATGTTACCGTATTTAGTTATATTTTTTAATGTCATCGTATTCAAAACATCATTAAAATAGTTTTACAAAAATATATTATTTATTTTCTAATATGTGGGTTCATCACATATAGTTTTTGCAAACTATTCTCCTTTGTTTGTGCAGTAACTCTAAAGACTAATTATCTGACTTCATAGTATTTTCACATCCATAATATTGGATAGAAATTTAAGGTTTACGTTAATATTTTAACGATTTTGTAAGATATTTAGAAACAAGAGTAAACTTTAGTACGATTTTTCATCCATAAATCGATGGGTAAAATGAGAGGACAATCCAAATATTTGATGATATGTTGAAGATTTATTCGCTTGATTAGCGCAAGGTAGTTGGGATACTTACTTATTATTAGTGAAATTTGCATATAACAATAGTTATCATGCATCTGTCAAGATGACCTTATTTAAAACTTTAATGAAAAACATTGTAGATCTTATTCGTGTTGCACAAAAATAGGTGAAATAAGACTTTATGGACTACAATTAGTGCAAGATTACTATAATAAAATTGACTTGATAAAGAAAAAGATGTTAGAAGCACAAATCAAATAAAAGAATTATTACGATCAAAAGATAAATAAACAAATTTATGATGTGGGGGTGAATATGTATTGTTGAAGACTTCACTAATAAAAAGGGTAATGTGTTTATCAAGAAAGGCAAAGTGAGCCTAAAATATATTGGCCCTTTTGAAGGTGAAGTGGCGTATAAATATCATTACCATCCTCAAATACAAGAATTCATAATGTCTTCTATGTATCAATGCCAAAAAAAAACCACTATGATCATAGCAGCGTGATAAAAAATGAATAGTCAAACATCAAGGAAGATTTGACTTATGAAGAACAATCCAAAGAAACATTGGACGATCAAAATAAGCATCTTAGGAACTGATAATATCAATGGTCAAAGTGATATGAAAGCATCATCGAAAAAAAAACTACTTGGAAATTTGAGGATGAGATGAAGAAGAAATCACATATATTTGATGAGAACTTATTATTCTGATTATGCGAATTCGATGATGAATTTTGTTAAGGGGGTAGGATGTAAACCCTCAAATCAATTAAAAGTTCATTAGCCTAAAATGGCTCAAAATCTCACTTAAATGGGTGATACCCTAATACCTTACGTATAAAATGGGCTAAATCAGCCACTTTTCTCTTGTTTATCCTAAAAATCTCTCTCTCTCTCTCTCTCTCTCTCTCTCTCTCTCTCTCTCTCT
>LTAE01003779.1:0-42801 GCA_001647135.1 Pontederia paniculata | reverse complement strand
CCCCTCCCCCTCTTGGTGCCATCTAGATCCTACGGCAGACACTTGTCTTGATTAGGCAAGATTATAATTTAATTCAACCATTTATAAAAACCTAGTTGAAATATCTACTCTAAATTATAAAAAAAACTAGATATGAGTCATTTAATCAATAAAGATTAGACATGAATGTTCTTTATTAGGATTAGATCCAATCTCTTGTGAACAGATTAGTAGTAGCAAACATTTTCTTAATTAATGTTTTATTTTCATTTCTATGTTTTGATTGTTGGAAAAGTTTGAACAGATATTTGTGAAATTATCTTTTTTTTCTTAATGCATAAATTTAAATGGGATGATGACAATAATATAGAGAATTAAATCACATGAAAGGCACACAAAACTTATGTGGAAAACCTCTCAAGGTGAGAGGAAACTACGGGAGTGAGCAACAAATATTCCACTATGAAATAATAGCATGATACAAAGTTTCTTCTCTGATCTCAATAAAGGAATACAGAAATCAAGAATTAATCTTGGATCTCACAGAATAATCTCTCCAGAAACTGAGATAAAAGTCAGAAGTATCTCATCTAAATATCAGATATTGATGAGAAGCAATAGAGAATATGTGCATGAAGTTTTGTTGAAAACGGATCAGAACTCGCCTCCAAACGAAACCCCGAAAAACTTCTTTTCTCTCTCCTCAATTCTTTCTCTTGAACTCGGCATTTTCATGCATCGACGGAGTCTCACAACTCCCTCCTCGTGCGGCAAAGGACGGCGGCTGGACATAGCTTCAAAAGTTTTTCCTCTCCCGTGTCGTATGCACCCTCGCGACTCTCTCTCCTCTTTATAATTACTCTTCCGTGTTTTAGTCAAACTCATTTTCTTCTCTTTTTTTTTACTTTACTTCATGTGGGCCTCGCAGTATATTAATAAGGCCCAACAAATTCCCCCTTCTTAGTTATGTGGAGGGCTCCAATAAACCTACATATTTTTTTACATAATTCAGTCTTCTCTCTAGGTAGAGGCTTAGTCATCATATATGACATATTCTTGTCAGATGGATCTTATGAACATAGAATCTTTTCTTTTTGATCTCATCATGAATCCAGTGATAACGCATATCAATATGATTGGACTTAGAATGAAAACTAGAATGATTACTCAGATGTACGAACATGATACTCCTTCTACTTCAGGCCTAAGTCCTCCAGAAATTGTTTCATCCACAGAACTTCCTTGCATGCTTCAGTAGATGTGATATATTCTGTCATAGTTGTTGATAGTGCAACGCACTTATGTAACTTGGACTACCATGAGACTGTTGTTCCTGCAAATATCATCAAGTAATCAAAAGTAGACTTTCCACTATCAACATCACCTGTCATGTCAGCGTGAGTATAGCCCTCTAGTACTAGATCAAAGTCACCGAAACATAAACAAACTTTAGAAATGACTTGAAGATATCAGAGAATTCACTTAACTGCATCCCAATGTTCTCTACCAGGATTTGATAGGAATTGACTGATCGCACCAACTGCATATGCTATGTTTGGCCTTGTGCAAACTATTGCATACATCATACTACTAAATGCATATGCATATGTACATATTTCATCTTCTGTTTCTCAGCATTGCCTGTAGGACAATGTCTATAACTCAACTTAAAGTGACTTGCAAGTAGTGATTAAACTACTGTTGCATTATTCACANTGCATATGCATATGTACATATTTCATCTTCTGTTTCTCAGCATTGCCTGTAGGACAATGTCTATAACTCAACTTAAAGTGACTTGCAAGTAGTGATTAAACTACTGTTGCATTATTCACATTGAATCTCTCCAAGACTTTCTCAATATACTTCTCTTGGAATGATCATAATTTGCGATGCTCTCTAACACGAGTGATTATCATGTCAAGAATGTGATTTGCTGCTCCTAGATCTTTCATGGTAAAGCATTGACTCAACTCCTGTTTCGATTTGTCAATCTTGCTTTTGTCACGACATACAATAAGCATGTCATCAACATATAACAACAAAATAATAAAATCATCATGTGAAAAATACTTCACAAAGACACAATGATATGTATTTGTTCTTATTGTATCCGTGTTGCATCATGAATGACTCAAACTTCATGTACCACTAACGAGTTGCATGTTTAAGCTCATATAAGCTTTTCCGCAATTTACATACCAGATATTCATTTCCGTTCACCTGGAACCCTTCTGGTTGCTCCATGTAAATTTCTTCTTCCAAATCACCATGGAGAAAAGTTGTCTTGACATCAAGTTGCTCAATCAGGTTCTTGTTGGCAGCTAATCCAAGAACTACACGAATTGATGACATCTTAACCATTGGAGAGAATATCTCGTCAAAGTCCACTTCTTCCTTCTGATTGAATCCCATAACAACTAATCTTGCCTTGTATTTTGGATGTCGATTATTTTCTTCACTTTTCAATCGAAATACCCATTTGTTCTTAAGTGCTCTTTTGCCTGTAGAAAGTTTCATTAGTTTATATGTGTTGTTCTCATGCAGAGATTTCATATCCTCCTGCATGGCTTCATTCACTTAGTTTTCTTCTCATGTGACAAGACTTCTTCATATCATTCTAGTTCTCCCCCTTCAGTCAATAATGCATACTCAATTGGAGGGTACCATTCTGATTCTTGTCTTTTTCTTGTTGATCTTTTCACTTGAGGCTCTGGTTCTGGTGCATTTTGCTCGGTAGGTTGCTTGACATTATCATCAGCTTGACTATCCGAAGGTGCATCTAAATCATTTAATCAGTATCATCTCTATTTTCATCTTAATGAGCTTCTGGAACTGTGTCATCTTCCATTGGTGCTGCAATTGAACTCCATTCAGTTAGATAATCTTTGAACAACATTGACTCTTTATCTTTCGATAGATCTTCAATTATGTGGTGTTCCAATAACACCTAAATCTCTACTTTTGAAAACTTTTCTATCAATAGGTACCCGCAGTATGTAGCCAAATTCTCCATCTTCATACCCAAGGAAGATACATTATTTTGTCTTACTGTTAAGTTTTGATCTCTCATCTTTTGGGACGTGAACAAAAGCTCTACAAACAAACCCTCTAAGATGTTTGTATGAAAAATTCTTTCCGGTCCAAACTTTCAGAGATATACCACCATCTAGAGGTACTGACGGTGAATGGTTGATTAGATCAACAACAACAATCAATGCTTCACCCCAAAAGCTCTTCGATAGCTTAGCATGTAGAAGCATACATTTGACATGTTCCTCAATTATTTTGTTCATTCTCTTAGTCACTCATTTTGCTCAGGAGTTTTGGATACCGAAGGTGTTGCAGTACTCTTTAAATGGACCTTTGTATTCGTCACCATTGTCTACGCGAACACACTTGAGCTTTTTGATAGTTTCTCTTTCAACTTTGACATGAAATTTCTTAAATTATGTCAACACATGATCTTTGTGCGCTATAGAAATAGCTCAAACCCTTCTAGAATGATAATCAATAAATGTAACGAAATAAAGAGAACCACCTAGAATTTTATCCTTCATATAACAAACGTTAGTATGCATCAAATTAAGTATATGCGAACTTCTAGATGAAGAAGTTTTATTAAATGAAACTCTAGTATGTTTATCAGCTAAACAATGCATACATATATCAAGAGATGTGTCTTTTATACCTGGAAGAAGATTTCATTGAGTCAATATATGAAGTCCATTTTTGCCCATATGACAAAGTCTTTTGTGTCACAACTCTGAAGGAGACATCTCTTCTGTCATGTTTACTTCACCAGTGCAGTGTTGTGCTTCAGTCTTATAAAGTGTATGATCTCTTTGTCCTCTTGCCAGAAGTAGTGAACCTCTCTTGAGTTTCCACACTCTCCCTTTGAAGTTGTTCTCATAGCCTTCCTCATCTAATTTTCTAACTGAAATTAGGTTCAATCGAACATCAGGTACATGTCTCACATCTTTCATCACAATTTTGCAGTATATGTTGGTCTTTAGCTGAATATCACTAATGTCACTCAGACTTGTTTCCCATCTTAACTGACCCAAATGTACCCACTATATATGTTGAGAAGATATCTCTACAAGGGGTAACATAAAATAAAACTGCAATGCCTAAGATCCAAACTGCTCTTGACTCACAACATTGACACAGTCTTCTTCAGTAAGAAAGTACACATCACCTTTCTCCTTTTCAACATCGTCAGACCCTTCATGTGACTTGTCATGTTTCAGTTTCCTGCACTCTTTCTTGAAGTGTCCCGTCTTGCCACAGTAATGACAAGTAAGGTCTTTTTCGAACTTCGATTTTCCTCTAGATCTCGATCGATCGTGGCTATGAGTGTTTCTCTATTTACTTCTCCCATGATCTTCTACAATCAATGCTTCTGATGAGTTTTTGAGTTTGTGCTCTTGCCTTCGTGTTTCTTCATTGAACAAGTTGTCCTTGATAACTTATAAAAATAACTTTCCTCTTGGAGCAGACTTATTTAGAGTGACAACAAGTGTTTTCCAACTATTTAGTGATAAACTCAGTAACAGTAATGCTTGGATCTCATTATCAAACATGATTTTTACTGATGTCAACCTGTTAATTAATTCCTGAAAGCTACCCAGATGTTCTGCAACAGAATTGTCATCTTTATACTTTAGGTTAACAAGTTTCTTCATTAACAGTACCTTATTCTGTGGTGATTTGCGCTCATACATCTCTTGTATTTTTTCAGATTTGATCAGGCTCATCAATATTTGCAATTTGACGAAACACCTTATCGTCGACCCACTATCGAATTTGTGCAACTGTCTTAATTTTTAATCTTCGCCACTTTGTGTGATCCATGTCCTCGAGTTTTGCAGTATCACCTTCAATTGGATCATAAAGGTCTCTGCAATTCAGATAGTCTCTCATCCGAGATTTCCAAATAGAATAATTTAACCCAGTCAGCACATGCATACGACTGGGGGCATTATTGTCCTCCATTAAATTTATGCAATTTGATAACTCGGGATCTCATACCATTGTTGGAAAAAGGTTGAACAGACATTTGCGAAATTATCTTCTTTTTCTTAATGCATAAATTTAAATGAGATGATGACAATAATATAGAAAATTAAATTAGATGAAAGACACACAATATTTACATGGAAAACCTCTCAAGGTGAGAGAAAAAAATTACGGGAGTGAACAACAAATCTTCCATTATGAAATAACATCAGGATACAAAGTTTCTTCTTTGATCTTAGCATAGGAATACATAAATAAAAGTCTCATGAATTAATCTTGTATCTCGCAGAATAATCTCTCCAGAAATTGGGATAGAAGTCAGAAAGATCTCACTAAAATAACAAAGATTGATGAGAAAGTTGTAGAGAATCTATGCTTGAAGTTTTGCTAAAAACGAATCAGAACTCGCCTCCAAATGAAACCCCGAAAAACCTCTCTTCTCTCTCCTCAATTCTCGCTCTTTAACTCGCGGCTTCATGCATCAACGACATCTCAAACTCACTCGTGCGGCGAAGGACGACGGTTGGACACGGCTTCAAAAGTTTTTCATCTCTCGTGTCTTATGCACCCCGCGGCTCTCTCTCTCTCACCTTTTTATAATTACTCTTCATGTGTTAGAGTCAAACACATTTTCTTCTCTTTTCTTTTACTTTATTTCATGTGGGCCCCACAATATATTAATAAGGTCCAACAAACTTCCCCTTCTTAATTATGCTCAGGGCTTTAATAAGCCTGCATATTTTCTGCAGAAGAAATATTTGTGAAGTTATTTTCTTTCACTTAATGCATAAATTTAAATGTGGTGATGGAAATAATAAAGAGAATTAAATCAGACTAGAGACACACAAGATTTACATAAAAAATCTCTCAAGGTTAGAGAAAAAAATACGAAGCGAGCAACAAATCATCCACTATGAAAAGTAGGATACAAAATTTCTTCTTTGATCTTAGGAGAGGAATACAAAAATGAAAGTCTCAAGAATTAATATTGGATCTTACAAAATAATCTCTTCAGAAACTGGGATAGAAGTCAGAAGAATCTCATCGAAATATCAGAAATTGATGAAAAGATTGTAGAGAATCTATATCTGAAGTTTCATTAAAAACGGATCAAAACTCATTTCCAAAATAAACCTAAAATAACTCTCTCTCCTCTTTTTCTCTCTCCTCCTCTCTCGGTGGACGTGCGAACAAGCGGCGGTGTTTTTTTTCTTCATGCGCGGTTTGCACCATCACAGCTCTCTCTCTCTCTCTCCTCTTTATAATTTCTCTTCACTAGAATCATGAAAACATGCTAATTGAGAAACAATCGCATGCCAACACTCAAGAGTTTAAAATTTGGATGATTTTTTAGATGACCAATTTGGAGAAGTGGATATAACTGAGTGATGAAATCACATCTTTGGATAACCACAAACCCAATCAACTAATGTAGATACTACTCAAATGATTATTTTAATTTCTTTTTTTATTTTTTATTTGACAATAATTTTAAAGTGTGCTTATCAAAAGTAATCTTAAAAACTCATCAAACTAGATGTGTCATATCATCTTAAAGCAAACTTATACATGGAGAGTGACAAAGGTAACATCTCATTTAATTAGGACATTTGCATCTTCTTTGGATAACCATATATCTAATTTCTTAAAGGCTGCTAAATTGGTAGTACCAATTTTTTTAGCGAATTCACTATATATGCCCGTTATGACAACCCAATCTTTGTTTGCGTACGACAAGTTATCTCTGAATATATTTTATGCATCCAAATATGACAAAATAACATCTTACTCATTTGGCCACACATATTTGATCTTTTCTGAAATAAAAATATTGTCAAATTAGTAATACTTTGCATTTTGTGAAGATTCCTTTTCTATCATTTAGTTATGACCAAACCTAGACAACACGACAAATCATGTCCACATATGTATGACAAGTTATTATCGAAAAGTTTCATGCATGCACGTATTGGCAACAATAGCATCTTATTAAATTTTGGCATCAATATTGAATCTTCTAGTATGATAAAAAAATGATATTAGGAAAAGTTACGAAGAAAGAAATAGCTCATGTCCATAAAAATTCTTCAATTTACTAAATATATAAGAATACTGAGGAATAAATTACTATGTTATTGATCTTTAAAATTACATTATTTCACCTAGTGTGTGAGAAGTATGACTACAAATTTCAGTTTAAAATCATATTTGATAAGTGGAATCACTTGTCTTGATTTACAATATCATATTTTAATACAAAAATTTATCAAAAAAAACTAATATTAAGTATGTAATCTAAATTGTCAATGTAATCAAGATAAAATCTGAATCATCAAAGAACTAGATCCAAGACAACTAATTAATAAAGATTAGACATGAATTATATTGATGAGGATTAGATCCAAATAGTGATATTACCACAAATCAAATATCTTGTGAACCTATTGATACAAACATTTTCTTAATTAATGTTTTAGTTTTATTTTTATATTGTGGGTTATCAAAATCATAACAAAGGACATAATACCAGCCACTCATCAATGTAACATAAAATTCAATATCTAAAAGTAATGTCTCATTTAATTTGGTCATTTATATATTTGGATAACCAAAGATCCAATCGTTTTAAAAGGATGCTAAATTAGCAACATCATACTTCGCAAAATTCTTTTGTGATAGATTTTAAGAAGTTGATATTTTAATTATTCTTCTACCTCATTTAAGAGCAAATCTAAAAGACTCGCTCACATCAAATTGTCTCCTCTATGTACAAGCCATCTTTTAATACATATATACATACATATATACATGCATGTATGTACATACATACGTATGTATATATAATAAACTTTTAGGCATCCACACATTTAGACTTTGGATAATCATTTGTGCTTAGACATTCAAGTACAAAATGGTATCCCTTGAACTTCATTAGTTCAATATCGAATTTAACACCTTCCAATTATGTACTATTCATTTGTATTACTAGTTAATGATATTTTCAAAAGAATATCATAACCTAGTAGCAATAGTGAAATGAGAACAACTAAGAAAATATCATAGAGAAAATACAACTCTCACTTTGATCATTACAAAAGAATATATCATAGAACAAACACTTGGCTTGACCAAGTATTCATTTCCTCTTACTCTATGGTATATGATGTTAATGCAATGGCAAAAATTATTAGCAAACATGCATGCAATATGGGATGCATACCCTCTTACATCATAGTTGTGCAAGAAAAAAATTGAGTTGAAATATAAGAACCTACGTCAGCTTCTCGACAAGATTGTCAATATCCTTACAAAATATGTTGTTTTGTTTTTGTGCACCATGAGGATGATTAATGCCTTATGGAGTAGCTCAATGGATGTGGTTTTCATGCTTGCAACTTTTGTCACCTTAGGATTTTCAATTCGTTACCTCCTCTATGAACGCTAATAATTTCTTAAATCATATAAGATGTAAGGATAAAATTCCATATTCTATTTAGTTATGGATTAGTTGCTAATTTTGGAGATATTGAAGTCAAAACACGAATAAACCAATAATGTCTTTCATTAGCTAATTCATTATTTGCATTTTCTACGAGGGAGCTAAATTTGAAGTTAGCACTAACCTCTGTCATCTTATAAATTGCTAAATGTTATTGAAGCAATTTTGATATATTTTTTTTTGGGTGAAGGGTAAACCCCACTAGTGTCCAGGGCTACTAGCACCCGACTAATCCGGTGTTCGGACGGGAGTGACAAGATAAATTCTGGCCAAATTGGTGACTCCGGAGCTCGAACTCGGGACTACTAGCTCCCGGTCCCTCAACCCGGGACAGAGACCTGCTAACCATCTGTGTCAACCAACTTAATTGGTTGTAATTTTGATATAATTAGTTAAGGTTAAGAAACTTCTTTATACATTTCTAACATCTTCTTAATACATACAAGGTGAGAAATTTTTTTATGGCTCAAAAAATAGCCAAGCATGGCTACAAAAAATAGTCTTTTCATTACTGATCCCAAAATTATGACAAGAAGGGTCAAATTTCGACATAGAAGTCCAAATCAAATAAAAATTATCCATTAAACCTCTGCAGTCAGCTCCATGATCTCTCAGCCAAACATAAAAATCAAAATTTTACCTCATAATTCCAAACACTAAGCATAAAAGACAACATTTAACAAGCAACACATGAATTATACAATTGACCTCTTGTTGTGTCTTTCCATTTGGTTCAGTTGATGGCATCAATGAACTCTTCGGAGGATGACTTCCTCCACTCATTGGCTTAGAACTTCCAAACTCTCCTCGTCGATAATTTCAATGACAACACACATCAATCTCGCCATTGCATTCTCCCTCCTTGTCAGTAGAGAATATTACTTTCGATGAGGGGCAAATGAAGGGAGAAGAGCGAAGACGTCATGGAACGACCAACCATGAGGAGTTGGATGTGAGGTTGGGACATGGAATGATGATGGTGAGGACTGCCGAAAAGGACAATACAAAATACATTAGGTTGGGATCAATTGATATATTTCAATTTATCGATCAAGTTCAACTAAACCTGTTTGATTTGACCTGACTTCTTCTTCCACCCACTAGCATTTCACTTATTCAATATCGAATTCATAAATACTAAATTTCATATTCTAATTTGGAACTATTTTTGGCATCATCAACATTAACTTTTTAATGCAAACTCTAATAATTAATAAATCTATTTTTAAAAATATCAGAATTGCTTTTCTAATATTTAATAGATTGACTAATTTAGATTGAGAAAAAAATATAAAATTTAAATCTCTTTAATTAAATTTATAATTTTATCTTTTTACAACCTCGACCCTAAACTAATTACAATGAAATTGACCAAAGAAGACTTCAATAAATTTGTATTTGAATAAGAAAATCAAATTACCTAAATATATTTTTATTTATCTTCTGTCTTCATATATTGTTAATATCCATCTTTAGCAATGTGCCAACGTATTACTGTTAATTTATTTTGTTAATTTTCTTTTATGACATATTCCTAAAAAGGTTATGCTATTTTAAAACTTGATAATCAATCACTATTGAATATTACTTGCCTCCTAAAAATCAGATTAGATTGAGTTTTTAGACGAAAAAGATCATATGGTATTCTTTGAATGGGTTTTCCAAATTAAAACATTATAATCGTGTGGTTTTTTTTGGAACCCTATATTTTTATTAATTTTATATTTATAACAATATTAAGTAAAAGTTTATTTATAAATCGACAATAATAGTATATTTTATATTTCAATATCTTCATTTATATATTATATGAAATTTTAACGTGTATTTGCGTAAGTTACATAAATATGTGTGCTAATTGAGTAATTATCTATAAAAAGATATTAAAAAATATAAAATAGTACATATAATATCAATTAAATAGGATTTCACCCAACTCCTTAGATGTTTTTTTTAATATGAAAATCGTCTAACAAATGTTTTAAAAAAGGTTTTTATTCTAAGTCGAGTCAAGTTTTTAGATTTTATTTCTCATAATATTACTTACCCAAATGACTCAATCCATAGAAAAATATTCATTAGTGTATATGCACTAAAAAAGTTAAGCTACTAAACATAGCAAATGTTTATAATTTTAACGTTTTAATGATCAAATTATTTTCCTTACTACAATGATCCCCTCGTCACCTCTCCGTGACCTGCTGCTTGGTCGTATCATACAGTTGTCAATCTCCTTTTTGCATGCAGGTTCAAACAATTTATATGAATAAACTTCGAAATTGTTTTCGGCGAATTTAATCTCTGTAATAATATCTTTTTGGACATTATGAAGATGATTGATGCTTTATACATAAATAAAAATAACATTGTCAAACTAGAAGACAAGAAGCAGTGTATATTTGGAATTTTTCATGTTGTTTGCCTGAATGCTATTTTTATTTCTAAGTCTCATTTATTTCGAGAAAATAGAGATACATCCGTGTTTAAAATTCATACTTTTATTTATAAATATACTAGTAAAAAAATAAATTTAATATTTTAATTTGTATAAAACATGTGTGCCTATCTTTTTTTAATAGAAGCTTGTATAATACAATTCCGAAAACAAAATGTTTTCTTCTGTCTGAAAATCACAACATTATGTTAGTGAAACAAACAGTTGATTTATAAGTTTTAATTTACCTTCTTATATTTATTTTTCAATTTCCATAAAGTTAATTAACCTCGCAACGTGGCCTCGTTTCGAATGGTGGTGGTCATTGGATTCCATATTAATTAACTCATGCTCCCAATTTCTGCACCCATGGCCGAAGCACACCTTTTTAGCACCCCATTCCCTTATGTCCCTACCTACCAAAGCATCACATCAAGTACCGTAGAACAATATTGGATAGTGTTGAGAATATAGAGCGAAAAAATTGATGAAGAAACAAATAATGAATTAAAAAGTGAGAAAGGAAAATAGACACGAATTTTTAATATGATAAAATATTTTCTTGATCAGAAAAATATTCTAGGATAAATAAAATCCTCGTTAAAAAGTTTTTATTATAAAATAAAAATATATCATAAAACTCTAATATTTATTTATAAAAATTCATATTATAAATAAGTAGCAACCCTTATGAACTTAAGCCTAACGATCCAAGCCCTTTTCTATCATCATAAGTTCTTTTTTCTTTCTCTCAATTTTACATAAAGCATATAATAACAAGATAACTACTAATACAAATCGAACTTAATTTAAATCTCATTGATTTTAAAACATAATCAGATTAATCGATTTGTCGATCAAACTTGATTAGCTTAATTTAGAGTTTGAATGTTCTTTCATAAATTGTTTTCTTTATAGTTTCAGTCTTAGAACATAGTTTACAGTAGAATAAGGGTCTATAAGATTCGTAGTAGGTAGCAATTTAAAAATTACATGAATCAAGAGTCATTTAGCTCAAGCAATATATGATCGAATTTTATCTTCAGGAGACATGAATTGGATTATATGAACTCTCATCTTCATAAGATCTCAAAACTCTCAGCAGCAACTGCTTATATTTACCTGCATCCTCTCAGGTAGAGACACACCATAACGATGTGACCACACCACAGGCATACACACACACACACTAGAACTGTTCAAAAGTGAGGAACCAATTAAAGCAGGACAAAGGAAAAGACACAAGCTAACTTTTGCTTTATACACAGCTGTAACAAAATGAAAGATCCTGAGCTGTATGTATCTTTCTGCTCCCCCAGAATGTATTCTTCTTCAACTGACCTTCCTCTTCAGAGTTCAATCCCTGTAAAAAGCACATGCAATGCATTAGCAGACGTTGAAAAAGAACAAGTTGTTCATGCACTCCTGCATAGTTTACTAGAAGCTAATAGTTTAATTAGAGACATAACATTTGCATGCATGCAGAGGTTGCTTTATCTTTAATCAATGCAAATGCCCCTTGCTCAAAAACCAAAGCTCAGATCTCTTCTTTCTAAGTCCCTCATCACATGAAATGAAGCTCAAATCTCATTTAGATAACATCTTGACAGCATTGGAAGCAACAGAAAGGGTTCCATCCCTTTTCCAATGTCCTTCATTGGAAGCAGGGTGAACAACACTCTTCCTCTCTCATTCCCAGTCATCCTTTTGGCTTGTATAATAGCCAGATGACAAAAGGGTTCCACCTTGAGTGCTGCAAAGGCCACAGCTTTTCTCAAGACAGTGATGCAAGAGGAAGCAATGATCACGTTCTTTTTACAACTCACAAGCAACTTTTGAGGCAGTGTTAGGTGGTATTACAATGATGATAATATTAGCAGTGGAATCAAATTTACTAGCTTTTGCTTGACTGTGACTCTGTAAGCTCACTGGAAAGCATTGTATAGAAGCAAAGAATTAGCTCCAATCTTGTATCACCAAATTGTTCACTGAGAATAACTCCCAACAAGAGCATACTCTAACATGAACTGAACAGCTCACAAAATGATCAAACGAGCTTACACCAAACACTTCACAAAAATACTCATCATCAGAAGCATAAACATTTAGGAAATCTGACATGAGGAAACAAAAAATGAGCTCCTTTTATGCAGTTGAGTGCTTCTTAGATCACCAATATGTTCCCAACATCATCTAACAAAAATATAGATGAGAATATTTTTGAAAGATGAAGTTTTCAGTCTTAAGTATGAACTACAAGTTGATATTGTTTGGAAAGATGAAGGAATCAATCTTAATTAACGTACCTCTTCCTGCCATTTTTTTTCTCCTCGGATTCTTCCTTTCTGCATTAGAAAGACAAGCTTTTTGACGTCGAGGTGGCCGTGAGCGTCTGCAGTCTCTCCGACGGTGCGAAATCCGGTGGCAAGTTCGCCCTCCTCGCGATCCTTCGCATATTGTTCTGAAGGCTCTGCTGCACCAACTCCCTCACAGCTCTCCTCTCCGCACTCATTCCCTCTTCGGCCACCTCCCCTTCTGCTGCACCGGCTGTGGCGCTGCATAGTGGCGCGGAAACAGCTGCCATGCCTGAAGAACCACCGGCATCCGGAACCCCCTTGCCCTTGTTCGTCGTTAGCATCTCCAACAACCTCGAAGCCCTCTTCTGGGCGAGCGGAGAGCCGAGCAGGGTGAGCTCGAGGAGAGCCGAGACAATGCCGGCTTCCAGCATCGCCGCCCGGTCGTTGTACCCTTTGTGTGCCATCACCATTAGCACGTACGCAGCCTTCTCCTGGCATCCGGCGGCATCGCACCAGCTCAAGACGTCGACGAGGATGGGGAACGCGTCGGCCGATCGGCTCAGAGCCCTCCGCCCCTCGCCGGCGGAGACGAGATTGCAGAGCACCGAGAGCGCACGTTCGCTCGCTGCCATGTCGCCGATAGCCGCAAGCAGGGTCGGCACGAGACCCGCGTCGACGAGTCGGGAGGCGTTTGACGGGGATATGGAAAGGTTAAAGAGGGCGCGGAGAGCGTCCTCCCTCGCCGTGGTCGAGCTCTGGATTCTGTCCTCGAAGGTGGCCAGCAGGAACGGGATGACACCCGATGCTCCGATGATGGGCTTGTTTGAGTCCAGTGCGCTGAGGCTGAGGAAGTTGGCGATGATCGCTTCCGAAACCGCTGGCGAGCTACCGAAATCCATCAACTGCAGCATCTTGTGGACGGCGCCGGCCTCTACGATCGCCGCCTTGTTCCTGCAAACGAACCATGTGGCTTGGAAACAATTAGAAACAGAGGAAAACGAGTAAAAATCCAATCTTTCGAGTCTCCAACGGACGAGCGAAAGGGCTTACTGGTCGTTCCCTATGCCCAGGTTGAGCAGAGCGTAGAGAGCTTCAATGTGGAGATCGGGAACCTTCGAGTCGAGCATTCCGACCAACGGAGGGATAGCGCCGAGCATTGCGAGCTTCTCCCTCGCCTCAGCATCGTCCTTGGCGAGACTCCGCACCTCCGACGCCGCCGCCGTCTTCTCCGCACAGCCCACACCTTCCCCCATCCGAAGACCTCCCACCGCGCGCTGGAGCGCCTCCAAAGCTACCAACTTTCTCCTTCTCACCGCCTCCGCCACTACCTCCGAGACAGCGGACTCCGGCTTCTCCGCCCTCATCAGCTCCCCCAGCCGGTCGGACTCGCCGGGTTTCCTCTCCGGCGGCCGGTGGCGGAGGGCTGAGCCCTTCCGACCTGGAAGGCGGCAGGAGGAGGACGCGGAGGGTGTGGAAGCGGAGGCGCCGCTGCCGCCGCAGGCCATGGCCGCGAGGACCCTGCGGCGGATGGCGGTGACGGAGAAGGAGGGCCACGGGCGGAAACCTCCGCCGGCATCCGGGCGCTCGCATTTGATGGCCATCGTCGCGAGCAGAAAGGCGTCACATTTGAGGGAGAGCAGACGAGAACAGGACAAAGCAGAGCGGGAGGGCCGAGAGAGCTCGGAGAAGAAGCCAAGAGTCCGTACTCTGCGGGCACCTCTTCGTCTCCGGCTCCACTGCTCACTGCGTTGCGTCTATAAAACCTCACCACAGGAAATGGCGCGAGTGCCAAGGATCTCTCTCTCTCTCTCTCTCTCTCTCTCTCTCTCTCTCTCTCCCCACGGAACGATCTAAAATATTTTTAAAAAATATATAATAGTAAAATAAAAAGGGTATTTTTAGGAATATTAAAAAAATTCCACCGAAAAAGTAAAAAATAAAATAATTATGATAAAGCTAATAGTTGGGAGAGAGAGAGTTAAAATAGTGGAGGACTTCGATTTCATGTCCAACTTGTCTTATGGTGGAATTTATAGTTGTTTAATTAGGACTATTAATCAATAATTAATTACTTGTTAGTTTTCTTTTCTTGACAATAAGAAAAGAATATTTCGATTACCAAAATGGGCTGCCAAGTGTGTTCTTGTCAGTCAAGTAAAAAAAAGGTAGAAAAGGTTTGACATGGCAGGTCAGAGGTGAGGGAGGCGTGAGGGTCTGATGGGGGCATTTAAAGGAGTCATTTATTTACTTGAGGATAAGAGTGGATGGCAAGTTTTCTCTTCCTTTTTTTTATGTTTTTTTAGTATGATGAATTAAGCGTTCTTGCAAGAAACACGTAAACAAATTGTAGTAAACAAACGTTTTTTATTTGAAATATTTATATATAAAATTATTAACTTTCGATTAGTTTAATATTCGAACGAATTTTTTTAAATTATTATCTTAAAATATAATCTCACTATTCAACTATATTAATCAAATTAATCTAAGATTTTAAAAAAAAAGTTAATCTTAAAATATTAAAAGATGAAGTAGCGTTTAATGTTCTTAAAGAAAAATAAGGCTTTAGTATTATGGTTTGTGATTCTTAAATAAATAGAACATTAGGGCCGAGACATTTTATACATATATAGTCATGCATGAGATATGTTAAGAGTGAGGGAGAGATGGTTTTTCTTTTAATTATAGGAAAATTAGAACGTTAGGCTCTGCATATTTCCAGTTTAAGCTGATTAGATAAAGCGAGACTACCGACTTCATATTTACCTATTAGCCTATGCATATTTTATTTCAGAGCATTTTACTAATGGAAATTTATTTCGCGTTAAGCCTTTGGGCCATCAAACAAAATTATTGTCATCAATCCTCAACATTAAATACCAAACATACACGGTGGCGAATTTTAAGAAAATGTTTAAATAATATATGTTAAATATAAAAGATAAAACACTTTCTTTTTTTTCTAAAGGGAAATCCAAACATCCTATTTTAATTGTTTACCGTATTTTTACATGAATGTGCATGTGGTCTTTCATATAAAAAAAGAAGCATAAAGATAAAAAAATATAAAATTTTACATTATAAATTAACACAAACAAAGAACGTTTCTTTTTATAGGGGTACTTGAAACCAGTAGAGAAAGAACATTAAAGTAAATAATAAGCGACACGTACGACCCACCTCGTTGCATGGATCATATTACAATAAATCACCGTCGTGCTCTTGCCTCCTCTTTGAGCACCTTGGCAACTTGCTGCTTGGCGAGTCCTCCATTCCTGACCGTCCGATCTATGATCTCAACCAAAATCGTGCGGTGTCAATGGTCCAGGTGCATCACTGTCCTTGGCATTGAATAATTGCACACTGCCTTGTCCCTATTTCTTTTATTCTTCGGGTGCATGTTCCTATGATAAATTTTATTTACCATGAATTATTGCTTCATCCATGGAGGATAATAAACAGGGAAGCAAGAGAGGTCATTGTATGCTTGATAAATGAGAGGTTGTAGAGTAGTAAAAAATATTTCCCTTTTTAAGGTTGACGACTTGAAAACTCTAATTTACATTCGCATTTTCCATAATGATCTTCTAATGGTAACGTCTTCAAAATTCGACCCATGAAGAAACTTCGATTTATGTATAAATAAATTTTATTTCATCCGTCATAATCAAACATGTAATCCGAGATAAACATCAAGTTACTCGAGCTCAATGGAGTGAAGTGGTAAATATCAGTTTATCATTTAAGCAAAATTTGAATTTGATTTATGTATAAGCAAATTTTATTTTATCCGTCATAATCAAATGTGTAATTCGAGACGAACATCAAATTACTCGAACTCGATGATGAATCGAAACTCTATTATATGATTACTGCTCTCTATATCACTTTACAAATATTAAGAAGATAAAAAAAATATTTTCAAGATTAGAATTAAATAGCTCTATCAAGATTCAATTCAACTACAGTTCAACCAGCCACCTATTGGTTGGAACCTAGAAGTTCGGTGAAGGTTTGACAAAGACGACCCGTGCAAATGTTGTCTATATTTTGAAGACCATGGGCTATCATGGTAGGTAGATCAATAGATCATATACTCATGTTATCAAGCGTCTAGCAACTATTCATGAACTAAAGGTATCATGATTGGGATCTTGTTGACTTATTGATTCAGGGAAGAGAAAAATAATAATAATGGTGGGAATGTCGGTGTTTTTTTTGCAAAACGAATATGATGAAAAATAATCTAATGGCAAAGTGCAAATGGATATACATATTCACATGGAGAACAATGCACATATTTGAAATAAAGATGGACCATGAATAAGGCTCAAGTGTGTGTTACATGCTCATAAATGATGGATGGAGGCTCCACTCATAGATTGCAATCTTTATCATTGATTCTCAAAGCATGGACCAAATGAGTAGGCATGATGATATGTTAGCCCATGAATTATTGCCATGATGGAAGCATTGATAACAATAGTCATCACAACTGCTTGAACAGAGTGATGACATTTCTTTTTCGTCGTTTCACATGAAATCATAAGCCTTAGTCAGAGTCCTAATATGTGAAAGGAAATCAACAATTTATGCCATCTCACTGACTACTTGGACTACTTGATCTTTCATTTCATTTAGGTGAGTAGGTTCCTAGATGAGCCAGCAGATGTACAGATGCATAAGCTTAAGGGCAGAAAACAAATGCGTATAATAGTCAGTTTCTTGAATTCAATATTAACAATTGTTGCATTTACAAGCTTTAAATGAACAAATTTAGACCACAATTTGGATCATAAATGCTAAACGAGGTCATGACAAGTGAAAGGGCGTTCTCTGTTAATTGCTACCAAGGAATAATATTTAAATTTTGGATCCGCATATAAAGATGGGCATGTAAAGGAACACACAGGCATCATAATATGCTCCCCTGTGATCTTATGCAACTCTACACTCTCACGAACTCGCCAAGGAAAACAGTCTGCAAGGCACGTTCCTTGAGCAATTGGACTTGGCGGTGTTACCAACAAAACTTATGCTGTTCTGGGGGGTATGCATGCAATACCTCTGGCAGCTCCTTCAAATCAACATTACTGGGAGAGCATTTATGGTTCTCAACTCCCAGAGATGCCCCATGACAATATACTGTAATTTCTCCGATCTAAAAGATACTCGAGCGTTGGCACATTAAAGTGGAAAATAATGAAAATCAGCACAAGTAAAGACTTGCGTTATTCTGAAACTGATTGCATACCTAACACTTATAGACATCAGGATATCGAACTCAGAAAGACACCATCTTGCAAATGGGAACTATGTTGTATGACCAGGCGTGATCAAAGGGATCACGACCGTGATGCAGGTCGTGATCACAGAGATCACGACCGTGATGCACATGCAAGACAGCTCGCGTGCACCGCGACAGCAAAGCGAAGAATCCCGGCGATCGTGCTCTCCATATAAGGCAGGCCAGATACACAAATCAACACACGTTTTGTGTGCTGGGATTTGAACGTTGCCGGCGTGCAACGTTGCTAGCAAACGGAGGCGGAGATCGCGGAATTGAATGGGCGACACTGGACGCGTAATTAAGGGCCGGATTGACGAGGGCGGACGAGCACGGGTATGCGGCCATATAAGAGGACATGGACGTGACTCGGGAGCCCTCACCATTGAACGGAATCTCCCCATCTCTCCTTCTCTCTTCAATTGGTATCAGAGCGCAAAAATATTCGGCGAAATCTACTTCTCTCTTCAATTGGTATCAGAGCGCAAAAATATTCGGCGAAATCCGTTTTTCGGTCCGGACCACTATTGCGTTCTCTTCCACCTCCGTCGGTCCCTCCAAACGCTTCCTGCAAACACTCCGAAGTTGTTGCGATCTTTGCCGACGTCGAATCGCCGCCAAATCGAGCCAATTCGGTTCATCCTGGTAACCGGCGCCAAGGACGACGAAGCTGATTCAGACACGGTGAATCGAAATTAACGAGTCGAAGAGCTTCGCACGCTTCTACTGATCTTCACCGAGTTTGTGCCTTCACCGGACAACCGTTGATTCGTCTCTGTCGACGACCTATGTTTCTGCTCCGGTGAACGGTACGTGTGAGGAAGATGAACAGTAACTTCCACTCGATATCGATCTGGATCGTTCATTTTCTTCTCTGTTACATCTTGTCCATTGATTTATCTTCTAATCTAAACCGTATCTCAAACATATTTAACCGTTAGATCACCTGATAAAAAAAATTTTTGTCTAGCTTTTTTTTACCGTAGGATTTATTTTGATTAGATCTGAACCTTTATAAACCTGTTTAGATCTGAACCACATATTTTATGATCTTGTAATCGCAACCGCTGATCTGTCGTGAATTATATGTTTTAATCTGAGCCCTTGATATATCTTTAGATTAAATCTGAACCATTAAATCTTTATTCTGTCAAAAGGGCCGGCCCAAAACTTAAATATTCAGCCCATTTCATTTAATTGTCACTTACTGCAATTTAATTGTCATTTCATTTAATTGAAATATAATATTCAGCCCTTTTCATTTAATTGCACTATTATTTTTAATTACTCGATTATTGCGATTAGCTATTTCCTGTTGTTAATTATTGAATTTTTTTACAGATTAATTTCGTTTTAATCTTAGAAAATAAATTCAACATTAATTAAACCTAGAAAATAAATATATTTGCTGGACAGATTATTTTCGGGTAAAATAAACTTAGAGAATAAATTTAGTGTATATTTTTTAGTAAACTTATTTTCGGATATATAGATTTAAATTAAACCTAGAAAATAAATATATTTGTTGGACAGATTATTTTCGGGTAAAATAAACTTAGAGAATAAATTTATTGTATATTTTCTAGTAAACTTATTTTTGGATATATAGATTTAACATATTGATTTATTTTCTGATAAAGTAATAATTAATCTATTTTCGGACAAATATTTTAGAAAATAAATTTATTACAATTTTTGTTGTGTTCGGATAAATTAAGTAATTTATTTTTCGGACAAATAAATTTATTATATTTGCTTAAATTTATTTTCAGAAAGTAATAATTTTTTGTTTTTTCGGATAAACAAATTTAACCTATTTACTGTTACATTTATTTTCGGAAATAAATTTAGTATAATTTTTATTTTTCGGATAAACAAATTTAATCTACTTTATGTTACATTTATTTTAGGATAAATAAATTTAGTATAATCTTTGTTTTCGGATAGACAATTTTAGTTTATTTTCTGTTACATTTATTTTCGGATAAATAAATTTAGAAAATAAATTGTATATTTTTTGTTAAATTTATTTTCTGGTAGATTAAACTTAGAAAACATATTTAGTATATTTTTGGTTGATTTATTTTCGAACAAATAAATATTTATTTTTGACAAATTTGAAAACTAATTTTTGAAATTTTTTGAATTTCTTTTAGAAAATGTCTAAATTCATGGCCGCGGAACTAGCCAAATTGGGCCGATTTAACAGTGCCAACTACGACACTTGGAGTCGTAGAATCAGATATGGTTTAGTTCACGATGGCTTACAAACGTACATAGATGTCGCTCCACCAGTACTTCAGGAAGGGGCTTGTGATGAACAGAAGGCAGCTCACGCAGCGGCGCTGGAGCAAAGAAAACCTGGTGATGAGAAAGCGAGAACCTTCATACTCATGTATATGGGGGACAATTTGATTAGGGTTTTTGAGACACATGCTAATGCCTTTGAGCTTTGGGAAGCTCTTAAGGAAAAGTATGCGTCCAAAAGGGACATGAACGTACAATTACTTTTGCATCGTTACACCACTTGTAAAATGAAGTCGGACGAGAATGTGTCCGACCACGTTAACAAAATGATTGTAATGACAAAAGACTTGGAAGTTGCAGGGTGCGCACTGCCAGAACCTCTGCAGATAACATCGGTGCTGAACAATCTTCCACCTGCTTTTGACATGACCGCCACGGCTGTTCGGATGAACGAGTCGATAAAACGGGTTGCTGAACTGCCCTCCATCTTGGCTATCGAACAGGACATGGCCAAGGGAAAGAAGAAGATAGATATCTTCGAGGTGGAGGAAGCTGCTGAAGGGCAGGAGGAGGAAGTCCATGCTGTGCATCATCGCAAGCAAGGCGGACCAAGCTTCAGCCCTAGGAAGAAGCAGTTCAAACCCAGGGCAGGACAGCGCAAGGTTGCAAGAGGTGCTTGCCACATCTGCGGGAAGTTTGGTCACTTCAAGGCAAACTGTCCCGGAGGATCTGGTCAAGATGGCAACAAAGGCGCACAAGGTGGAAAATCGGTCAAAAGTGCAGGCACCAGCAAGTCCTCATTTGCCATGGTGGTGGAGTGCAATGCGACTACAACTGACATTGAAGGATGGTGGATCGACTCTGGAGCGACTCGCCATATTTCCAAGACCAAGGAGGGTCTCATTGACTTCAAAGAAATCGCAAAAGGGGAGCAGAGGATCTACATGGGCAACAACACCTATCTCGATGTGGAGGGGATTGCTGAGTATAAGCTAGATCTAGGAGATAGTTTTGTTATACTCAAGGATGTGTTGTACGCGCCAGGAATTAGGCGCAACTTGATCTCTGTTCCTGTCCTTTTGCAAAAGGACTTTGAAGTTAGATTCTATAGTGGTCGAGTCACGATAGGCAAGAACACGAAGGTATATGCAACCGGAAGGTATGTGCCCGGTCATGACCTATTCTGCCTGAATGTAATAAAGAGTGAAGAAATAAAAGACTCTTCCAAGTATACTCTTTGTTATATGTCTGATTATGATCTCTGGCATGAGAGATTAGGACATCCAGGAAACTCAAAAATGGAACAAATAAAGAAAATGAAGTTAGTATCCAACATCTTCGGTGCAAAGACGATGCCTTGTGAGCATTGCTTGGCCGGGAAAATGACAAGGACCCCGTTTACTGTGGGGACAAGGTCAACAGAGTTGTTGGAACTAGTTCATTCAGACATTTGTGGTCCATTGAGTGTTCCTACTTATAAGAGAAAAGAGTACTTTATTACATTCATAGACGACTACTCTAGATATTGTTATGTATACCTCTTAGAGAGAAAGTCAGAAGCATTTGAGACTTTCAGGAGGTACAAGGCACAAGTAGAGAAAAGGTTAGGAAGACCTATAAGGTGCCTAAGGACAGACAGAGGAGGAGAATATACCTCCCGGGAATTTGAGAACTACTGCATTTCAGAGGGCATACGTAGGCAGACTACGATGCCATACACGCCACAACAGAATGGTGTGGCTGAGAGAAAGAATAGGACTCTGATGAATGCAGTGAGATGTATGTTGTCCCACTCGGGTATGCCAAAACGCTTTTGGGGCGAGGCATTAATGACCGCGAGTTACATACAAAATAGGATTCCCACCAAGTCCGTAGAATCAACGCCATACGAATTGTGGAATGGCAGGAAGCCCGAGATGGGCCATCTCCGAAAGTGGGGATGTAAAGCGCACGTATTAGTTCCTAGTCAGCTTAGGGACAAGCTGGACTTTAGGACGGAAACGTGCAGGTTTATTGGATACAGTGAACAATCCAAAGGGTATAGATTCTTCCACCAGGATAAAGGCCTCATAGAGAGTCGTGATGCTACTTTTCTTGAGAATGAAAAGGAGCATGTACATGAGGATGATGATCCCCTAACGATTCTAGGAGACGGTGGAGACAACTCCGGTGATACACTGTACTATCCAGCAGTGGGAGTTGATGTTTCACAGAATGATATACCTTTGGAAGAAGTGGAGGAACCCATTATTTCCACAGAGTATAACCGGCACACCAAACGCCCACGGATAACACCCGCACATTTGGATGATTATGTACTGTACGAGTGCGAGGCGTCGTGTTACTCCGTTGATATTGAGATAGAGGATTGTACATATCCTATTTCGTATAAAGAAGCAATGACTTCTAGTGAATCGGAGTCATGGGTGGCCGCCATGAAAGCTGAATTAGACTCGATTCACAACAACGGAGTGTGTGCACTATGTGATTTGCCAGAAGGTAGGCAAGCGATTGGGTGCAAATGGGTATTCAAGAGGAAGTACCGGTCTGACGGTTCTCTTGATAGGCACAAAGCGAGACTGGTGGCCAAGGGTTATACTCAGCAAGTCGGGATAGATTTTCAGGAGACTTATTCTCCGGTGGCTAAGTTTGCGTCGGTTCGGACGATCTTAACGATAGTGGCATATATGAATTTGGATTTATTCCAAATGGATGTCAATACATCATTTTTAAATGGAGACCTATCAGAAGACATATATATGCGGCAACCTGAAGGCTTTCAGGTGAAAAGTCAAAAGAATCAAGTGTATAAACTCCGAAAATCATTATATTGCTTAAAACAATCGTCTAGGCAATGGTACTTGAAGTTCCATGAGACGATAGTCCAATTTGGTTTTAAGGCGAACAAATTGGATCATTGTGTCTACATCACGAAGAGTGGGAGCAGTTTTGTGATATTGTCATTGTATGTAGATGACATACTGCTTGCCGGAAATGATGTAGAGATGCTCAATGAGATTAAGAAAAGATTGAGCATGCGATTTGAAATGACAGACATGGGGGAGGCCTCTTATGTGCTGGGCATTCAAATCAATCGTGATCGAAACTCAAGGAGCTTGAGTTTAAGTCAAGAACAGTACATTAATAAGGTAATGAGGAGGTTCGGGATGCATAATAGTAGTCTCGCACCAACACCGCTTGTGATTGGGAAAAGACTGAGCAAAAGTCAGTGTCCCAATGCAGGACAAGAGCCTTTGGGTGAGCTCTATGCTAAAACGGTAGGCAGTATGATGTATGCGATGCTTTGTACGAGACCCGATTTGGCTTACGCGGTAAGCTTAGTAAGTAGATTTCAAAGTAATCTTGGAAAGACGCATTGGGAGGCCATTAAGAGGATACTACGATATCTGAAGGGTACGGTATACTTGAGATTGACATATCAGGCTGATACTCTCGAGGCAGTAGGATATTCAGATGCAGACTTTGGTGGTGATATAGATGACCGCAAGTCTACATCAGGTCACTTGTTCCTTCTGGGTGGTGCAGTCGTTTCTTGGGGCAGCAAGAAATAGGGGTGTGTGGCTAGACACACACACAGGACGCTGAGTATGTTGCTTGTAGTACATCAGCCACCCACGGCGTATGGCTCATGCGTTTCCTTTTGGAACTAGGCTCGATCTGGTCACAAGACCATTAGCCATGTATTGTGATAATCAAGCTGCGATAAGCTTGATACACAATGGAGCTAACAGTTCAAAAGGAAAGCACATTGAGATTGAGTATCACTATATTCAGGATATGGTGGACAAGAAGGAAGTGACGGTTACGTACATGCCTACAAGTGATATGTTAGTTGATTCTCTCACAAAGGGAATTGCAACTAGTACTTTTGTCAAGCATGTGAGCTTAATGAGACTCAGGAGTGATTGAGTCATTGCGGAGTATTCACGGATAGTGAGACTTAGAAATATAATCTCCAGTTAGACTACCCATGGATAGTGGGAGTGCTAACACAGTGACCACGCTGGTCAAGTGGGAGATTGTTGTATGACCAGGCGTGATCAAAGGGATCACGATCGTGATGCAGGTCGTGATCACAGAGATCACGACCGTGATGCACATGCGAGACAGCTCGAGTGCACCGCGACATCGAAGCGATGAATCCCGACGATCGTGCTCTCCATATAAGGCAGGCCAGATACACAAATCAACACACATTTTGTGTGCTGGGATTTGAACGTTGCAGGCGTGCAACGTTGCTGGCAAACAGAGGCGGAGATCGCGAAATTGAATGGGCGACGCTGGACGCGTAATTAAGGGCCGGATTGACGAGGGCGGACGAGCACGGGTATGCGGCCATATAAGAGGACATGGACGTGACTCGGGAGCCCTCACTGTTGAACGGAATATCCCCATCTCTCCTTCTTCTCTCTTCAAACTATTTCTTCATTTGTTCTTTTCTTCTTATTTCCAACATGAGACTTGTGTCCATGGCCAGACTTGTTTGCTGCTTCTGATTCTATATGTTCCTTCAGCTTCTCCAGCACTGTGAAAATAAAAATAAAGGAGAAGTGAATGATTATTTCATTGCACAAAGGAAATTTCGACTTAGAAAGGATTTCCATTGATATACTTGAAGGATATGATGAATGGGCGCTTTTTAACGACTCAGCAAGTAAGAGTGAAGGGTGCATGAACTATTATCAGCTTCGTTAAGCATCTTATTAAAATGTTAAACCTGTGAAATCGAATAAGTGATCAAGCAAATGAGCGAATATGCAACAACTGTTTTACCCGCAAAGTAAGCAATAACTGGGGCAAAAGAAGTGGAACATGATGCCAACAAGATAATTTAAAATCAGCAAAGAGAACATTAAGGTTGCAGTACAAGCAAGACCTTTCCTCCACATATTCACCTCAGTTTTATGTTCAAAGTTCAGCAGAATGAGTTTTTGACTGAAAAAAAGGTTCAACAGAACAAGTTCTTGAAGTTGAAATTCACCCAATAAGATGACTTGCTAAAATCTTAATAGGTCCTTTACCATATGTATGGGGCATTCATAACTTTTAGGAAATAGAATATAAATAGTATTCTTGATTCTAAAGCATAAAGATGCATACTTCCCCTTTCAAAATAAGATCTTACAACTCAAGGAAACTTAAAGTTAAAAGCAAGCAACACAAATATTCCGAATGATTATATGAACAAAATATCAAAGTCATACGATGGCCACAATAATCTAAATGAATTCTAAGAGATGCTTTAGAATATCTGATGAAAAACAACTCCACATTCCACAGTCATTTAAGGATTACTGAAAACATCAATATCTTGTGGGATCTTGAATAAGAAGCAACTATAACAAATTACCCCATGTCTTCTCAGTAAAGTAAACCAGCACCCAGCCTGACCTGCTCTAGCAGTCCGACCTGCTCGGTGGACATATGTCTTGATAAAAGAAGGCATATGACAATTGATCACATTCCTTATTCCTTCAACATCAATTCCTCGAGTCATTGCATTTGTTGCAACAAGAACTTGTATTTCCCCTTTCCTAAAGGCTTTCAATGTTTTGCTACATTATGACAATTTCACATAAATGGTATATCAAAAAGTTAATTAACAGGTGGAGAAAAACACTACATTAATGTCTAGAAGGTAGTACAAGAAAATCCATTTTATGAGTGTAGTATCACATTGTTCATACATGGAAGCAGAATATAGAAACCACACAACTTAATATAATCATTTTCAATAAAGTACATAGCTTATGAGTTTCATCTACAGATGACCAAAAACAAGTGGTTTCTCCTCCTTCAAACATTGTAGAATAGCAACCAGATAGGCTGGCTTCAGCTTTGATTTGCAAATTTGTATGAATGTCAAACATAAGTAAGGATCCAGGATATACATAGAGTGTTCAACTATAATGTTATCCTATGACGTACTCCACTGCATTTAAATTATTTGCTTTCAGTGTGAAATTGTATGGCTTCATTTCAGTGGCAGATAGTCATTAACAGAGGCATAAGATGACACCACAGTGAAGAAATAAGGTAAAGAACACAGTTCAATAAATTGGATTTTGATTCTATAATGAAAGATGGTTCTTGCTTAAAGATTGGATACACTCCAATACAAAGCATTAATTATACTCACTAGCTCAAATGAGTCAAATTTCTAAGGTAGCTTATAGCGCTTATTACCACTCGTCAACAATAATGGGTGATAAAATCAACCTTAAATTTTATGCCAAATTATTCACTGAGCTCAGTTTATATGTCAGCCGGATTTATAGAATCATTAGAAAAGATATCGAGAGGTTTTATGTGGTCATCAGGAGAAAAACATGGTCTTCATCTCATCGGTTGGCACACGGTGCAGTTAGCTAAACAAGAAGGGGGTTTAGGAATCAGGAATTTGCATCATATTAGAACTGCATTGTTAGCCAAAAGGGTGGTTTCCATATTAAACAAACATGAAGACCCTTTTGTGAATTTGGTAATCAATAAATATGAATTTCCTCATCCCTGGTTTATACCACTTGCTCCATGCTTAGTTGAAAAAAATTTATCCATTAATTTGCCTGCCTTGCCCCATGATGATCAGTGGGTTTGGGCTCCAGAATCTTCTGGTTTACCCACAACAAAATCAGTCTATAAATTTATTAGCAGGTCCCCTGACCCACCGCAGTTTGCAGGATGGCGTGATTGGAAAGTGATATGGGATATAAAGATCCCCCCAAAAATTCACATTTTTTTGGAAATTATTTCATAATAGGCTGCCTACAAAAGACATGCTTGCTAGATTCAACTCCTCCATAATCCCTAACTGTACTTTATGTGGTACCTCTATTGAAACTAACAACCATCTATTTTTTGATTGCTCATTTGCTTCCCAAGTCTGGAATCTATTACAGACTAATACAAATACTCAATTTTCCTTTCTACATTCATGGTCAATGGGAGACTCGATCTTGGAAGGAGATAATATGGATTCTGAATCTAAACATCATTTTTTAACTCTCTTTGCTCTATCCTTATGGGGGATATGGAATTCACGAAATGATGCCCACTTCCGTTCAGCTCATGCAACCCCTACTGCGGTATGGTTCAGGGTGATGGCTGGCTATAATGAATTAAATAAACCCCCACATGTTTGAGGGTCCTCACACTCCCCCAGCGTGCCATACAATGGCCCATTGGGAGCCCCCAACTCAGCCCTAGTACAAAATGAACTCAGATGGTTCATTCACAAGGATAACTGAATCTGGGGGGGGGGGGGGGGGGGGGTTTACCCACAACAAAATCAGTCTATAAATTTATTAGCAGGCCCCCTGACCCACCGCAGTTTGCAGGATGGCGTGGCTGGAAAGTGATATGGAATATAAAGATCCCCCCAAAAATTCACATTTTTCTTTGGAAATTATTTCATAATAGGCTGCCTACAAAAGACATGCTTGCTAGATTTAACTCCTCCATACTCCCTAACTGTACTTTATGTGGTACCTCTATTGAAACTAACAACCATCTATTTTTTTGATTGCTCCTTTGCTTCCCAAGTATGGAATCTATTACAGACTAACACAAATACTCAATTTTCCTTTCTACATTCATGGTCAATGGGAGACTGGATTTTGGAAGGAGACAATATGGATTCTGAATCTAGACCTCGTTTTTTAACTCTTTTTGCTCTATCCTTATGGGGGATCTGAAATTCACGAAATGACGCCCACTTCCGTTCAGCTCATGCAACCCCTACTGTGGTATGGTTCAGGGGGATGGCTAGCTATAATGAATTATATAAACCCCACATGTCTGAGGGTCCTCACACTCCCCCAGTGTGCCATACAATGGCCCATTGGGAGCCCCCAACTCAGCCCTGGTACAAAATGAACTCAGATGGTTCATTCACAGGGATAACTGAATCTGGGGGGCAGGCTACCTAGTTAGATCTGCTAACAACTCTTTCGTCTGTGCAGGTGCACTCAATCAACGTTTCAATCCAGTCCTAGAAGCTGAAGTATGGGGCATTAAGCATGGTCTCACTCATTGCATAAAGTTAGGCATTCAACATCTACATCTAGAAGCGGACTTTTCTGTGGTTGTTCAAACAATCAACCGATTTGTGGCTCCTCCTTGGCGGATGCGAAGCTCTTTCGAAGACATTTAGAATCTTATATCTTCTTTTGTTAAATTCAAATGTGTACATGTTAGCCGTAATGCAAACACTGCGGCAGATTACTTAGCATCTTTTGGTAGGCAGTCGCTCCGCGACTCTTTTTGGGAGGAACACCCACCTCAGGGAATCCTCAATTTTTTGTATTCGGACTCTCTAAACTTCACGACATAATCTAAGAATTTCTCTTTTAAAAAAAAACAATAATGGGTGATGCAAATCAAGTTGAGAAAGGTTGCTTGGATCGTGACTCAACGTCGCTGAGAGAATCATCTTAACAAGCGTTGGGTAACTTTCGCCTTTCATTCCCCTTTCAACACCACTGTAAGACAAAATATAGTAGTCAAAACACTCATCTATTGCCATTATAAAGAACTGGGAACTCGTTCTAATTATGCAATAAGGAACAAAATAATGTATCGCGCTTTGGTGCAACGACACACAACTTCCCTGTAGACCAATGTGTTTCAGTTTCTATTCTCATTGTAGGATATTTTTCGTGCCCTTTATTTATTTATTTATTGACAGAGAATTGGGCCTTTTGATTTTCTTTTTTATTTTCATGTAATAGGCCCATAGACTCCTCTGTAAATGAGAAAAGAACAAATTAATGGGACCCAGATAAAAAACTTTCCCAATGACTATTTTGAATGGGTAGAATGACCAGCATTATAACCTAGCATAACCTCCACTCTTTCACTTACAATCTTCTAACAGTGGTCAATGGACCAAATTTATTGCTTGCATTTGCAAGTAATATTGGATCTTTTGGAATGTAAGCTAGATGACATCAGACAACCAGGACTGATATGCTTAACTTAACAACCGGTATGTTTCATCAACTACCTGATGCCGTTACAAAAATGATCTACCATTATTCTGAAGATGAAATAGAGAAATTCCATAAATAATAAGAAATACTAGAATATCAACACTAAGAAACAAAGGAGTCCCGACAGATAGACACTATAAAGAACAGATATTAAGGGTTTTTTTAGGAAAGAGGACATTATGAATCCGAGGAGACATAGGTAGAACCATTTATGGAAAGTGGAATTTACAGATAAAATTATTTCTTAAACATTATTTCAGTTACCAAGTAGCAAAGATGTTCAAGAGTAAAACCCTTTGTCATGTTGATATGGTCCATCAGCCTTCCTAGTGTTGCAATCGATATGTCAATTGCAGTTTGTAGCTCCATTTGTACTTCTTCTGGATCATAAGACACATACATCTCTAGGTTGGACCTCTTAACAAGTTCTGAAACTTCATCTGCAAAACTGTCCAACAGCTAAACCTACACGCAAACCCACCGAAGGAGCCATAGCAGCAAAAACTTTTTTTATCTGAATAAGATAATAATAAAGAAAGTTGGATGGTGAAGAAAACTTGTTAAATGGAACTGAATTGGAAAGTGAAAAGGAAGAATTGACTATGAAATACTATTACCAAGCATAGTTTAGAATTTGCCAAATGACAATTAATAAATAAATGGGGTAAATAAAAAATTTATATAGGCAAGTCAAACAATATGTTGTAATCACCTTAGATAACACTCTGCTATAAATTGGTTTTACCAAATACGGCTGTAATATGTCATGAAAGTATAATTTAGATAGATCACATCTTATTTTGACGAAACATATTTTAATCTTCTAGGGATGACATCAACAAAGGTGTTAATGAAACAACAACAACAAAATATAATATTAACAATCACCTGCAAAGCCAAATCTCTAGTTGGTAAAATTATTAAAGCACGTAGGTATGTTGTTTTCTTAGCAGCAAGAATTTGCACAATTGATAACGCATAAGCAAGGGTCTTCCCACTCCCTGTTGGAGAATTGACGCAAATGTCTCTCTCAAAAGCGCCAGGCCCGATTGTTTCTTTCCAAATTGCCAGTTGAACAGGAAATAGTGAATGAATACCCATCCTCCTCAATGACTCCACCAATCTAGGAGTGGGAAACAAGAAAATATCAATTACAACTTATTAACTAGAAATCTATTAGTCCAACCTAGATTTGCTTGGGAATCACAAAATATGTAAGCATCCTATAAAGCTTTAAACAAACTTAAGATATCATAAACAACAACATTATCTAAAGACATCTAGTCATGATGGCTAACATGCAAAGATCACACTACAAATTCCATCCCACTAAAAAAATACAATTTCCATGATCAGAAAATACTTATTTCAAATATTCCATTGACACAGCACAACCCAACATTTGTAGGCTATACTTTTCTAATTAATTAAAAATTGACAATTTTATCTTCTTTAATTTTTATTATGTTAGATATTTATGTAATTAATAACAAAAACCAAATGATGATTATGCTCACAATTCGATGAGCTCTCATAAAATGACATGGAAGATCAAATGTGTTAACAAATCTAATATTAAATTATAAACAGTTTATAACACTGACAGTGTCACTCTTTGAATAAAGTAGCTAAAGACCTAATATATTAGATAATTCAATCAAAAAAGAACACTAAAAGTTTTTTTAAGGGAAGAAGCAGCTGAAGATTAATAATGTATTGCCTCCATGATACTACCAATACTAAGTACACATGTATAATATGTCAAAAAGATAGTGGATTGACTCGTATTTAAGAGAAACTGCCTCCACAAATAAGATCTTCAGCATTCTACAAATTCATAGCCTAATTCATGCTAAAACCCCATACTTGCAATTGATTTCCATGATATTTTTCCCTATTGTCTTAATAAACTCTCAGTTTTCCCCCGCTCCATACAGTTCAAACAACAAATTGCAAGCAAGTTAGGAATTTTTTTAACATGAAACAGTAATATCTCGTACAAGAGCATAAACTTTGCAATCAAACAACACAAAACATAAAATTTTCATAAATTGCTAAATAGGTTTTCCCTTTGTTGGAGAAAACATTATGAATGTCTGAATGAGAAAATGACCGATACATAAGGATATCTTTTATGAAAATAATTAAGCATATTGATCTAATATAGCCCAAAAGATGTAAGGGGAAATCGAGAAAGAAACCTGGGATCAATACGTGGGACGGCATCTAGAGGACAATCCTGGAATAGATCAATGTCGACAGGAATCTCTCATCCATGGAAGGTGGGGAACCCGGTTTGGTGCTTCACGTGACTCCATCTCCTACTCAAATTGCTTGCAATGATGCTTCCTAAAAATATTGACAGAACCCGAGAACCAGACAGTCTCCTAGTTCAAGTAGATTTGTTCAAGCCAATCCAACTGAATGCCACATAATAATATTAAAAAAAATAAGATATATATATATATATATATATATATATATATATAAGAAATATTAGCGTGCATACACAAATTGTGTATGCACCATGCATACACATGCTTTGAACTTTTGGATCAGTATCATTTTAATTCAACAATGCAGATTGTCTGTGTTTTGGACCATCAGATTGGAAGTGATACTAATCCAAATGCCGAGAGTGTGTACATGCACAGTGCATACACAATTTGTGTATGCACGCTAATATGCCTCATATATATATTCAAATCTTATTTTTCTTTCTAATCATATTCAAATTAGTCCTAAGTACTCCTAGTCATTGTCCCTAAGAAATCCTTACCCAATACAAACTCATCTATAAATATTTTTATTCCTATCCTATTCAAACTTGCATTTAAAGTGCCTTAATTCTATTCAAACTTATCTCTGAAAAAATTTAATCCTTTCCAAACTTATTCTTAAGAACTATTATTTTATAACACCCAAAGCCCTCCTCTTTTCATAATCTATCATCTCTCTCTTTCCTTCGTACTCATTATCTTGTGGTCCACTACTCAAACGTTCGATCTAAGGTTTGCAAAAAAGGTAAAAGAAGATTAGAAGAAAATAATAAGTTGAATAAGAAGAATGCGAGTTTAATTTGATTCAATTTGAATATGAACTTTTTAATAGATTAAAGTATGCTAAAGTCCTAGAATTCATCATTTATTGTAGATATTTTTAGGTAAAAAAACAAAAGTGGACAAAATTTGCCAACGATGAGAGAGAGAGAGAGAGAGAGAGAGAGGAAATACCAAGTTCCGACTTCCGATCAGCGACGAACGGAGCTGCGATGGAGTGCGGCAAGTGGAGAAGCTTTTTGTAAATTTTAGGTGTTCGAAATGTTGTCAGTCACGTTGGACCGCTCCAACTGATTGAACCGATTCATCCACAATGGTCGAACCAAATATAATAAAATATAATATTAAATCAAATAACTTGACGTACATGATTATAATAGAATCGGATATTAAATTAATGCGACAATTGGATAGTGCTCGGATCATCATATTGATCCGATTTCCTCATATTTGGATAGTCCAAATGCCTCCGCAGATAATCGAATCTCTGTGATGACTCGATTTCATGAGATTCAAAAAAATATATTTTTTTCCTAAAAAATATGCGATATAAATATTATTATTTATTAATATATAATTAGATATTGTCATATACATTTAAGAATAAATAAACAAATATTAACTAAATATTATAATATTAATATAATTAATTTTAAAATATTTTAATAAATATATATGTGCAGGGTTGACACTCGCGGGCTGAGACAATATTTTTTGTCTTGATCTTCGAATTGAGGTGTGATGAGACTTATGCCTCCGTCCTCGTGGAAATTCAAAAATTCGAAAAATTTTATCATCCAATTGTCAGCCTTGACAAATTTTATAAAATTTATGATGATTTTTTTTGTTACAAATATTTTTTTTACAATGTTAATGTCACGTACAAGCAATTCTATTAACAAATTTTTCAATATCAATATTATCATATGTATGTAGTCATTCTGTACTCATAAAAAAAATTTAAATGCATGATAGAAATTATACCTAATGTCATATCCAGTAAGAACTTTGTTTGCTATCATAAGGGTGATGTGATGTCTGATATGCTTTTATCTATTAACAAAAGTTTAAATTCCTAATTATATGTAACTGATGAGATCGATAACTTGGGATATGTTCTAGATGAGTGCGCAACTTAAAAATACAATGGCAATACATACATACATGAGCTTATACTCGTTAAGCTTAATTAATAACAAAAGGTTTCTCAAAGTTTCTCTTATGCATTTTTTTATCACCAAGGCACATTTTAACAGAAAAAATATAATGGATCAATTTTAGAACAAAGAGTTGATAAACAAATTTGGTGATCATCTCCGTACGTAATTGATAGCAAGATAATGTTAATACAAGTATTATTTGATAATCTCCACACTCTTACAAATTTGCCACCAATAAGCAAAATTAAACAAAATAAAAGTAAAAATAAAAAAGTTCACAACTATTTGATATTAGTTGAATTGTCATTTTTTCTGCTACTTTAGGACTCTTACTTTTTTTTTAATTTGAATATTCACCGCCATTAGCCTATCATGTTTTATCTCTCTTGCAAAAACAAATACAAAAATTGAGAAATTATATCATTACCGTATAATGCCACAGCTATATAAAATAATGATACATAAGAAAGGACATATTAAAATCACTAACCTCTAAATTACAATTAGCAAAGATGAATTATTTTCTCCAAAATTTTTAATAGAGATCTAAATAGAATAAATTGTGATTCTTTTGTGGAGGATGTGATGATATTTGTGAACAAATTATGACATTATATTAAGCTCCAAAAGACTTTTATATTTTATTCTTCAGTATTTTTTTCAAAAATAATAAAAGAATAGATCCCTGCTTTTTCACAAGTATGAAATTATGATACATATTTGTTATATGCATAGTCAAGTAAATAAATAATAGTAAAAAAGGTAATACATGTCAATTAATTAAAATATTTCATCTTTTTATGCAACAAATTGTAAAATAGTAACTTTTTTCTCTTGAGTAATGTTTTATATCTAAATAAAAAAATATTATGATGCATGCTATAAAATTTTAGTAAAAGCTTTAGAAATAATCATATGGAATTGAATTTTAAAGAAATGCATTTTATTTTTTTAAAAAATGGTAACAAACACCATAAACTTGTACTATTAGTGATGAGACATCAATATCAATATGAGACATTAAAATTGTATGTTGAATTGCGTTAAAATCATCTATAAATGGACATAGAGATATATGAGTTCTATAAATGGACTAATATTGATTGTAAGTCATTTACACATTGTTTTATTTAATAAATTTGATTAAATACTGAGAAAAATGAATTTATAGAGTACTTTGTTAGAGCGAGTCTTGAGCATTACATCGATCTAACAACTATCTATTACTTTATCTTTATAGTTAAATAGTGAATTTAATTGCGATGATGGCCTTCAGATTATTCGATGGTTGCGAACAAATCTTTTAACAATTTGACAATTATAATTTATTAGTCATTTTAATTAAGTTATTAAGTTAGTTCGATAAATATGCATGACTTTGTTGAATCTAGGATTCCGAGAGTGTTTTGAATCCTTTGATGATCACAAATTTGTAAGGAAACTTAGTTTGAACTGATGAACTTGTTGAGCTGAATTATGTAACAGGTTGATTCAAGTTCAGAAGTTGTTAGGTCGACCAAAGCTAAAAGAATGGACGACCTATGCACATGGAAGATATCTNCCTAAGGACCCCCTTACATACCTCGTTTCCAGTGAAAACCCTGTTGAATCTTCGTGTTCTTCTCCTCCTTATTGCTGTCCTGCGCTCCTCGGGTGTTCTCTTTCTTCTAGAGAGAGAGAGGAAGAGAGAGAGGGTTGAGGGAGAGAGACGGCCAGGGCAGAAAATAATGAGAGGTGGAGAGAAATAATGAGGGTTTGGGTCTTTATATAAGGATTTGGGGTGAGAAAATTACTTAAATGCCCTTAGTCAAATTAGTCAAAATTGAATTCTAATATAATTAGAATTTCTGGGCTTTACATTAACTCTGCACAAGGCCGACGTGCTCCACTACGGCAGCCTGCGGGACGCCTTCATGGGATGCCGCGGCGTCTTCCACGTCGCATCTCCGCTGACCAATGACCCGGTACGTGACTCGTCTCCGTCCTGTGCGTGGCCGTGTTCGTATTTTTTATGCTGATGTATCTTGTTCTTCATATCTTCATGCATGGACGCAGGAGCGCGTGCGCGACGCAGTGGAGGGCAGCAAGAACGTGATCCGATGCGCGGCGGAGGTCGGAATCCGCCGTGTCGTGTTCACCTCATCCATGGGAACCGTCTACATGAACCCTGCCAGAAGTCCCGATACCGTCCTCGACGAGAGCTGCTGGAGTGATCCCGACTACTGCAAGAACACGAAGGTTCGACACGATTCATCTCTTCGATCGTAGGATCTTAAAGATCAAATCGTTGATCAAATCGATTCAGTTAAATTACATTCAATATGTTACACTTCGATCAATGGACAAGCCAAAAAAAAGTATAGATAAGAAAAATATATTAAATTCATTTAAATTAACTATTATTAACTTATAATCCATGCACTCGAACGGGACAGAACTGGTACTGCTACGCCAAGCTGACAGCCGAGATAGCTGCGGCGGAGGAGGCGCGAAAGCGTGGGGTGCGCCTGCTGGTGGTGGTGCCGCCGCTCACGATCGGGCCGATGCTACAGCGAGCCACAAATATTAGTGTGTACCATGTGGTCAGATACCTGACGGGGGCGAAGAAGGCGCTCCCCAACGCGGTGCAGGGGTACGTCGACGTCAGGGACGTCGCCCGGGCGCACATATTGGTGTACGAAAACCCTGCGGCTTCAGGTCGCTATCTGTGCCTTCGACGTCGTCCTCCATCGAGCTGAGCTCGTCCGGTTGCTGAAGGAGATGTTCCCTCAGTACCCTGTCACCACAAGGTACCAATCTGTTTTATATCTGTCCTTTGTTTGCTTAGCTAAGAATATGAATAACACTGATTCTAAGTACACATTCTGAAAAGTTTTTGATTGTTTAGCTAAGGAGATGTTTATGCTTGAAGATGTGAATGAACTGATGATTGCTATATTGTGTCAGCTGCGAGGATGAGAACAATCCAAAGGTTAAGCCTTACAAGTTCTCAAACCAAAGGCTCAAAGATCTTAATCTTAAGTTCACTCCCATAAGGCAGAGCCTTTCTGATACTATAAAGTCTCTTCAAGGTCATGGTTACCTGTTGGACGAGAAAACTATATCAACTCGAGTTGGGATCAGAAACGCTGCATTATGATTCGATCTGTTTGAGCTTCTGAGTACTGCCATCAGAGCTGAAAGGAGAGAACAGAATAAGAATGACCATGCCAGATCTTAAATCCACTGCCAATATATAATCAGATGTTTCCTTTCAGTTAAAGTTTAAACTACTTTTATTGGTTACATGTGTGGTCATATTAAATATTAATTAATTTGTGATTACCGAATTGAGGATGAAGGAGTTGCATTTTATAATCTGCATGCAAATAGTTTGTCATTGAAACTTAATCATATCATGTTTATTCGATATGTATTAAAGATGATACCGCCGAAATTTGTGTTTCACTGTGTTTACAAGTATCTGGAGTTAAAAGTATTAAAACTTGCCACCTCGAGGTCTTTACCATTTCACATCTTTTCTTGCTGACCGAACAGAGAGAATGAAGAGAGTTGCTTTCCTGCTGCCAGAAACAGGAGTAATATTCAAATAGGAATTGAATAACTTAACTTTCCTTTACTTGTGATCTCAGTTTTTGGTTGGTATCCTCATTTTATTTTATAATTTATTAATTTATAATATATTTTTTATATATTATAATTATTTTTAATGATGTGACAGGAATTATTCTAATTTAAGAAAGTTATTGATATAAAAAAATAATAAAGTCAAATGAAAAAGTTTATTTTCAATAACTATTTGTTATCTTTTATGTTTGTAATTAAAAAAAAATATATGTCTATTGATTTGAATGTGACATTAATAAATTATTAACGAAAATACATAAGATTGCAACATCAACAAAAATATATTAAACTATGTCAAGAGGATCAATTCTAAAATAATTATCAATCGGTTATAAAATAAAATTAGGATATCAATTTAAAATCATAAGTTGGGGTATCAATATTGGAAATTACTTCTGAACTGAGAGTTGTGGTTGACCAAATCAAACGAAAAGGAAGAAATGAAGGAGTTGAGAAAAAAAGAGAAAGAAAATGAAATGAAATAATCTAAAAGGGGTTTTTAATTAAATATTATCCAATAACAACTAAAGAATAATATAATTTTTCAACAAAAAATAGAGACAACGTTGTCGCTAAGCCATCGAAAATGGTAACAATTCTAAGACGTCTTATGGAAAAATTGAACTTTATCTTTTTAAGATATTATTAAAGACGGTTTACCATCAGGCGTATGGATGACTTTTTCTATTATCGCTAACATCGACAAGTTTGCGCCCATCTAGTGATGGTAGCATGAGCTGTCGGGTAAGAACTAAGAATTACTTTTTTTAGGAAAATTTTGAGAACCTAGCGACAATTTAACGATGCTATATTGTTGTCACTAATTCTCGGGCTCTAAATTCTTCTCCTCTTCATTTCTTCTTTTTCTTTGCAATTTTTCTCCTCGCCATCGCTAGCTGCCGAGTTCGTTGTCTGCTGAGTTTGCTGCCGACTGCCATGAGGTTCCTCCTTCTCACTTCTTCACTCTTCTCTATCTCCTCCTCACTGTAGCATAACTTTTATTTTATTATGTTTAGTTAATGTAGCATTATTTTCTCATATTTAATTATGTTTAGTTAAAAATTTATTAATAAAAAATGATCACTTATTAAAGTATCAATAATTTTTATTATCTAATAAAATTGGCATTTTAGAGTTTCATTACTTATAGAAAGTTACCAGATGATATACATTATTTACCAAAAGTATCTCAGCTTTAAGAGTTTGTGTTATTAAGTTAGAAATTATAAGCTCGGATCTTAAATTCATGAATTAATGAATTAGGAAAATTTTATTTGAAAATAATTGATATATTTTAAATAATAATAATAATAATAATAATAATAATAATAATAATAATAATNGAATTAATGAATTAGGAAAATTTTATTTGAAAATAATTGATATATTTTAAATAATAATAATAATAATAATAATAATAATAATAATAATAATAATAATAATAATAATAATAATAATAATAATAATAATAATAATAATAATTTAAGTACTTTAAAATACTCAGGTTTATCATAATGATTAGTACTTTAAATACCTCTGGCTCCCTAGGATTCAATATTCATATTCTACAATGGAAGTTGAGTACTTGAGATCGATATTGTGTGTTTAAAGATTTTGTTGAGCGCACTTATGTGCATCGGGGAGCCAAAGGGACAATTGTCCCTTTGTGCTTTTTTCTTTGTGAAGCGACATAGTCACATTTAATGTGATTATGTGTTGCCCTTCTCTCTCTCGCTTAACTGATGCACTCACACTATATATATATAGGGGCTAGATGTTAATGTATTTTATGAGAAATATTTTCCAAAAGAGAAATACTTTGTCCTTTTATGTGATTCGATTCAAAATATTTGAGCTGTGATTCTAAGTTTTAAGTCCATGCACGTGACTTAGTTCCCGACGATCAGGACATGTCGACGTGCTGTTGGTGTTCGTGGAAAGATTTATTTCGACTCCGACATTCGACGTTTTCGCTGCAAAAGGTATTCCGTAAAATCTCTATTTAATTGAATTATATTTGTTATAATTCCTACAATTAGTATCAGAGCTAGAAGACCTTTTTCCGAATTTTTTTAATTCAGATATTTTTCTATTTTTATGATTTTTTTAATGATATGTTCATTTAAAAAATAAAAAATAAGAAAATGATAGAAAAAAAATTTTCTCGTCTTAGAAAATTAGACAAATATCAAAATTATTTTTCAAAATACTTTTTTGGATTTCATATCATAATTTCATAATTATGTACTTATTATTAATTACAAATTCATAATTATGCAATTATATGATTTTTTTACGAAATTCATTTATGCACAAATAATGTCCAGAAAATTAAGAAAAAAAATTAAGAAAATTTTTCAGAAAGCTTCTATCATTATTTACAAAAACTTATAGCATTTTTTCGTAATTTGCTAAAATTAGTTGATATTGCAAATATTATCATATTGCAAAAATGATAAAATTATTCTAGTGCTACAGAATATTAGGAAAAATAGGAATTTTTTCAGAATAATTTTCTGAAATTTTACATAATACATGCATATTTAAATTGCAAAAATATGTTATGTCCTAATGTAATTTTTAAATTATCTTTGTGAAATTGAAATATGCATGAAACTTGTTGTTAAAAAAATTCTCGTGCAGATCATGTAAAATATTTTCTTATCGAAAATAAGTATGAATAGCATGTTATTTTTATTTTTCAGTTTCGTACCAAATTATGTGATGAATTGATTCCTGTTGAAATAAAAAAGCATGCTACTTATTAAAATTAATTTCTTTATGAAATTAGATATTGCATGATAAACCTTTTAATTTCATGCGTTGAAATTAGATAATACTTTAATTTCTTTATGAAATTAATTTAATATTATGTGCTATATATGTTTCATGAAAACCTTGAACCTAAGAAATAAGTTGAAATTATAATTTGTTAGTCTATTTACACAAATCTCGGATACAAACATGAAATTTGAAACATAAGAATAGTTTTTTTTTTGTAGGACTAAGGCACTTAGAAACTCACTATAGTTACAATAACCAATGTATTTTCACCGAGTGGTGTGTGGCACGAGAATAAATGTCTAGAAAGGTTCTGAGGAACTGACCTGGTGCATTGTTAACACAGTATCTGGAAATATGATTATGTGTGATTGTGACTACACAATTTTTTCTGTTTTGGTGTCTAGGCGAATGATGGATGCGATTATTTAATTGACACCCTTTGGGGAAGTGCTCTCAGTCAGTCCATGCCTGATTGTCCTGACCAATTCAAAAATAATACTGTGTATCACACGTAACGAGTTTGAGTGATTTTAGATTGTTCGTCTGATGCATGCTAATATATGCAGATAAAATCGCTAGGAAGTACACTAGTCATATCAAGTAATAAAGAAGATGAATAGAGTGTCGATCCCATGATGAATTTATTTTACTAATTTCTAACACAATATTTTAATGAGAGAGGTACATTGGGTTTGAAGATTTTATTGATTATGAAAATAAAGATTAAACAATGGTAAAGATTTAACAATTAAGTGTCAAAATTATGATGACTGGGCACTGGACTTAGATGAATAAAATAAGAGAAGTTTGAGTTTTAATAAATTAATTTCAGTTTTTAGTCTTTCTCAAGAAAATTAGGTTTTACTGAAATTTAAATGTCCTATCCAGGAAGCATCTACTAAATAAAATCTAATAAAGATAACTGGTCCTATCCAGGATGCCATCTCCTATTAAGGTTTTGAAATGCATTAATTTGTAAAACCTAGACTGCGGATTATTCCTATCCAAGATGCCAAATCCACAAATCTCACATCCAACGCTCCTATCCAGGATGACACCAGATGTGGCATACAATGTATAAAGAATAAATAAATTTCTAAGATCCAATGACTTGCAAATAAGTTATTCCTTTCAGAGATGATAACTTAATCATAAATCATTAACCAAGAAAACCATTTCATATAAATCCAACAAAGCATGCACAAAAGATTGAAAAATAACTCAAATTGATATTCACAAAATCTAGGGTTCTCAATTTCCCTTTTTACAAGAAGAATTCTCCAAAAGAAAATGACCCTAAAATATGGGAGTTCATCCTTTGTAAAGATGGAAGAAGATGGTATAGGAATAACTATAAATAAAATAATACAGAATAATTATACCTTAGATTTTTTAACGATCGTCAATCGTGCAGCACTTCATCTTCTCCTTCTTTAAATTCTCCCAGGCCCAAGCATCCTTTCTTTAGGATTTTGGGTGTTATTTATAAGGATGGAGATGCCTTGGGGTGATGAAAATCATCTAGGATTAGACTAGGGTTGATAGAAAATCAGAACCGTCCAAAAATACAACAAAATTCATGTTATATACAAAATCCCGTGAAGTGTCACGGCCCGTGACAAAATGTCACGATCGTGACCGAAGGTTTCTGTTCACGGGGTCTATCACGGCCCATGACAGAATAGTAACGGCCATGACCGATGTTTTGACCGCATGTCATGGCCCATGATTTGGTAAGCACGATCGTGATCGAAGAGTTATGAAGGCTAATATACGTCATGGCCTGTGATCTGGGAATCACGACCGTGATAAGCAGATCAACGCATCACGCTCGTGACATGGTCGTGACCGAACCAAAAGCTCAAGACGTCACGACGCGTGATATGGGAATCACGACCGTGACCGAAGGGACATTCTTCATAGAGTAATGTCATGGCCCGTGACTGAGTTGTCACGGTCGCGACAAAAGCTATATCTCCTTTGTATATGCTGTCACGACCCGTGACAAAACATCACGGCCGTGACCGAAACAAACCCATTTCAGCAGGTGATGTCACGGCCCGTGACGAGACATATTTTTCCTTTTGATCCTTCATCCACCATGCATCCAATAGCCCCTGGACATATAGAAAATACACATTATGTAGATGCTGACTCATTAAGATAAAATAAATGAAATATGCATGATTATGCTGATGAAATGTATGTAAACTATGCTTAATATACACTAGAAAATATGACTTAATGAGCAATTATCACTCCCCCAAGCTTGAACTCTTGCTTGTCCTCAAGCAAAACCTAGAGCATATGCTCAAGAAAATTTCATCATAACATTAACCATGCAAACCAATACTTTTCTTATACCTTATTTCTCATGCTCCTCACTAGTAATGCA
>LTAE01003778.1:43207-55406 GCA_001647135.1 Pontederia paniculata | reverse complement strand
CTCTGCTCCGCTCTCCTTCCATGGCGAAGCCCTCATGAGACCAAAACCCCAATCCTCACCTTAATAGACAACTCCACCCCCATGTCGTCCGTCTCTATCTCCATCGCCTCCTCCACCTCCACCTCGTGGTCTCGCGTCCTCTCCCTCAAAGCCCTTCCCCCGAAGCCCTCGCCCTCCCTCCGCCGCTCCCCTCTCCCATGCCGCGCCCTACTGCCTTCCTCCTCCTCCTCCTTCCCTTCTTCAGTCTGCCTCCGGTTCTCTCTCAGATGCCCGAACTCCAAGGCCCCGATCGCGGCGGTGAGGGCCGGCCTGGAAGTGCCGGCGGGGATCACACCCGGAGGCGCCGTGGAGACGGACAAGCTGCCGTCAGCCGTGCGGGAGAGGGCGATGAGCGCGGTGGACTACTACGGTGGAAGGGTCACCCTTGGGGATGTCTCCAGCAGGGCAGGGCTCAAGCTGAACGAGGCTGAGACGGCATTGCAGGCGCTCGCCACGGACACTGGCGGATTCTTGGAGGTGAAGACATACGTTTGCTCTTTGATCATGAATTCTTGACTATATCTATTCTCTCTTATTTACAGTAACACATGATTATGTGGAATCTTAGAACATCCCTAATTGTATTCTCACCTCCGCTATTGATAAACAATTATCTTTTTCGTTTGGGTAGATTTGAAGCTTATCAATTTTCATACGTGCAATTTGCATTGCAAATATTTAAGGGGATGAAATACCCAGGAAGTCAAATGTAGCTATTAGTTTGTTGAAGTTGTTTTGTCCCATTATTCTTCATTCTTTGTTTGGATATATCTTTCTCCGCGTTGGCATTGTTTATAAAGAAGAAACTTTGCTAATAATTTCTGATATTATATTTTCTTGCCATTATGTCTTAAAACTTTACTTCTAACTAGGAAATTTGGCTAGTCACCCAAGGATATGGATGACAGTTATCAATATTGTATTGGTAGGTGTCAGATGAAGGTGATGTGCTATATGTTTTCCCAAAAGATTATCGTTCGAAGTTAGTGGCCAAATCTTTTAGGATGAAAGTTGAACCCTTGCTTGACCAAGTGAAGGTACTACTAACTGAACACTAGCATTTTCTTAATCGACATGAATTACAATTTTCTCATTCCAATTTTGTTTGCAGGCCGCGTCAGCATATTTAATCAGGGTTTCTTTTGGAACAGCTCTTATAGCTTCAATTGTTCTTGTATACACAACAATTATTGTAATCCTTTCATCAAGGTGGCTGCTTATTTTCCATCTTATCTTGTGCATCATACCTTAACTCTTAGCATGTTTATAATCATACATCTAATTGATTCTGTTATATTGTTGTTTTCAGTCCTTTATTCGTGCTTGTATTCTTTTTACTGCATTTCCTTTTTCACTTACTTCAATCATTTGCTACAGTGAAAGTAAAGACAATCGTGGCAGACGAGAAGGAAGATCATATAATTCAGGATTTTCTGTTACGATTCTCCCGACTGATTTATTCTGGTAAGGAGCTGCACGATCTACTAAGCCTGATTCAACAATATGATATTGATGTTTGCATGGCTGAAAAGGGTAGTTTCTGCACTTCGACACTGTGATTCATTAACTAGCTACTTATCTTTGACTGTGCATACAAAGTTTACAAAAGAGGTAGAACTCTAGTAATTATTTTGCTAGGTTTCATTAAGAAATTTGCTGAATCCCTTCTTTAAAATCTAACTACCTTCATTTATCTTTCTATTCCTTTTTTTCTTGAGAAGATAGTTTGTTCATTGTATTTACAAACTTCACTAGTCGTCTCACTAAAAACTTCACCAATCTTCATGGTCATCCGTAAAGGGCTGAGGGTTGATGGTGTTCCCTGTTATCATGTACATCAAAATGAGCAATTGTATAAATTAGGGGAGGGTTTGATTGAACTTTGGAATACTTCATGAAGATCATAATTTTGGCTTGGAGTGAATTCGCATGGTTGCATTTTTTTGTCTTGAGTAATAAATTATAAAATGTATATATTTTTTTTCATTTTTATGTTGAATCTGTTCACAAACTCAAGTTGTTTCTAAATAGTGTTGTATTTGAACATGTATGCTCTGTTGCTTTCATCTTTATGGTGAACAAGCCCCCAGGGATTTCACTCGTGATACTTCTAACGGTGGAATCATTCAGTTTCCTGCTACATATTTGTGGGTTTCTAGATTGTGCCATAAGAAAGATCTATATGCATTCTTTTTACTGCTATATTTGAAATCTTAAACTTGCACTACAAGTTTCTACAATAGAAAATTGTCAATATACCGTGGTCACATGGCTGCATGAGTTGGTGCACTATCATATATCTGTTATCTCTAATAGACTTCCCTTTCAGGTATTGGGATACACGATCATATAGGAGACGTCAGACCAGCACAAAGGATGGGATGAACTTTGTTGAATCTGTAATAAGAAAGGGTTGACTGATTTATTCATGTCCTTGCAACATTTAATCCCTCTAAGTTGCCATTTACCATCCCATTGTTCTATCATGATAGGTATTCTCTTTTGTATTTGGTGATGGAGATCCTAATCAAGGACTTGAAGAAGAAAGGTGGAAGCTGGTAAAAATAATTATATCTGGCTATTAGATTTTGAAGTTGTTGATGTTGACTATCTTCTGATTTTTCTTCTATTATATGTCATCCTATTATTCATTTCGTATTGAGATATGAACTGTGGTATTTCTGAAACCGATCTAGTGGTCTTAGACATTAGTTTATCCTAAAAAAAACAAAGAACTGTTAATATAATACCTGAATTTGTTACTCAACTTACAATTTGAAAGTTATACATTTGGTTTTCATTTTCAATATTCGCTTGGTATTCAACCTCCTCATTTGTCTGTTGTAGGATGTGTTAGTTTATTTGCTTTCGTCGTAGATAACATGATGATTAATATGGTGACTGGTCATGCCTGTGCCATCATAAAACTTGGCCTTCTATTGTGAAGTGAGCAGAAAATTGAAATGATTTCAGGATATATGTTTGTCTTTTCAAATGTATATGAATCATATCATTCCTTTCGAGAGTTTTAGATGAGAAAAGATGTTTCATTTCGTCCTGACAACAGGACATACAAGAATCTAATACAGGAATGTTTTCATGGGGCTAGTTATTTAGGGGTATCGCCTATATCTGACAATTTGAAATCATGAGAAGTATTCATGTTTCTTCTTTTCTGATATCACTGAACATAAGTTCACACGCTTAACCTTTATTTCTCATTTGGTAGATAGGGCAGTATATTTCCACAAATGGTGGTGTTGTTGCAGCAGAAGAACTGGCTCCGTATCTTGATGTATTGCCTACTGAAGAAACCCAGGTAAATAATTTTTTTCTTGTCTACTCTAGGAATAAAATATTTGATCTTGACTAGTTTGGTCTTTTCAAATAAAAAGTGGTATTTTACGTGCGATAATAAAGCATTCATAGAATACTTAACATTGCAACATATAGTTGATTTATAGCTTAATAATCATGGTTTTATTGTTAAATTAAACTTCTATCACCTTTTAAATTCTGGTGAGTCAGGATGTGCTTGTTTTTGTGCGATCTTAATTTTTATGTATTTCACATCTCATGCATGTCTGTTTCCTTAAATCTGCAGCATCTTTCATTATTCTTGGTTGTAGTTACAACCATTTACTGGAGTATGTTACTAAGTTGTAGTTTCTTTTGAGTAACAGGATGACGAGTCATTTATCCTACCAGTATTGTTAAGATTTCAGGGGCATCCAGAAATTGATGATGAGGTCTGTATATTTGCACTTTGGTTACTTATGGTGTTTTTGTAGAATGCTTTAACTGTCAATATATAAACCTTAGAAGATCTGTCAGCTTCGTAAAAACAAAGCTGTCAACTTAAAAAGATTAAGCTGTCAACACTTAATTGCTTGAGGTGTCAATCTGTCATAGATGCTAAATAGTTATCTCTATGAGCACGCAAAGTTGTATCACTTGAAGTGGCTTTTATATTCTCTAAGCTGCTTTTCTTAAGCAGGGCAACATTCTCTATCGATTTCCATCTTTGCAAAGAACTGCTTCATCTCAAAGGGTCCGTAGAAAGGAATACGTTGGAACAAAAAGAGCTGATTGGATAAATGGAATTCAGAAATATTTTGAAGAGAAAAAGTGGCTATTCAGGTTTGACTTTAATGAAAATTTGATTTATAAACATTTGTTCCTCGTGTGGGTATAAAGATTCTTAAAAGAATGTGGATATAAAGAACAAGAGGTACCTCATCACCTGAGGGTTGGTACTTTCCGTTAAATTAACCATGAGTATCAAGTTCTTGAAAACGAGATGTCATTGATTTATCAACCTTATTGTGCTTATTCTCTGAAAGAATATTATGTTTATGTTGTTAAAATTTCTGCATTTGAACTATAGTTGACTATAAGATTTTGGAGAAGTTCAATTGTCAAAAAAGAGCATCCATTTTTTTTACTCTGGCTGATCCAAAAAATATCCGCAGGAATAAGTTCCAACTTACATCTAACACTTACCTTCACAAAATCTTTTTGTGCATTGTTCCTTTAAGTAAAAAAGAGGGGAAATGGTTATATGAAGTATTCACACAATTGATTTGTATGAACTAACTTGCTAACTTTCTGACTTCTGTTACCTTTAAAGTTGCAAAATGTCAGAGTTAGAGCATGAGCGCCCATTCTCCTATTTTATGTCATTCTTTCGTGAAGGGTGAATCCAAGTTGTATGCCATCATGTTTGCTTCTGTCATTGTTGACATTTGTCTCTATGGATGATGAATTAAGCTGATGTTCCATCATTTGATTAATACTTATCTGATTAATTTATATGGCTCTCTCTCTCTCTCTCTCTCTCTCTCTCTCTCTGAAACTGAAATAAGGAACTGGTTATTGTCAATCTATGAGTTATGACCAAAAACTTATGTGTTGTAATATGTATAGTTCCTTGGGAGCTCTTCAGTTACCTATTTAATCTCTTCAAATAGGTCTCTTTAAGCCATAAACAACAATAATTTTCCATTCATCATCACATCGTGGTCAATTGACACTACAGCCTTTTTTCTTGATATGTCTGCCTCTTTTAGAAACAAAGTTTTTTTGAAAGATTTTAGAAACAAAGTTGGACTTCACTTTTCTGGATCATTCTCGTGCATTATGCTTTGTAGATAAAACCAACCTACTGATCATCTGTTATGTATTTTTGCATTTTTTCCTGAAAGTCAAAATGATGACCACTCACGGTGGCAGTAAAATGCTACAAAGTTCTTATCAACATGGCATATGACCTACAACCTATAAGTTCATTTCCCATTCATCACAAAGTGTCTTGTCATGATGTACAATACTTTTCATATAATCACTCAACCCTTAAAATAGTGTAGCTATGTTGCCTCCAAATGGCCCAGAAATATTGAGACAGCTCACAGTCTTCAAGATCTGTGTCCACAAGTCTTTGGCTCTAAATGTATTCTCGAAGATTTCTTCCATCTTCGTATCACAGCCTGCTGCTGTGCAAACCTCCCAAGCCCAAATCTCGTATTAGATTCTTAATTTCGTCTTAGTTCTCTGGTTCCAAATTAGTTGCAAGCTAGCAAGTAACTTGTGGCCTATATGATTTTGATGCCATTTTCATTCTGTTGTTGTACTTGTTGATCATAATTTTCAATAGCTTCTAAATTCGCTGTATCATAACCAATACAAAATTTTAAAAGGAAACTTGATTCTGCAGTAAAGCAGGAGCTCAAGAGAAAGCAATGGTCATAGGCTTGGGAGCATTCAATCTTTTTGGAGTTATTGTTCTCAGAAGCATGTTAAAGTACAATCCGGTCTTCATTTTCTTGCTTTCAACTGTCTTGGATTATATTGGTGCTCTAATTTTAATGCTTTATTCGTACCTTGAAGGGAAATTTCAGTTGCAAGTCCATCTCAAGGATTGATTTCACTTGTTACACAGTTATTTCCCCTCCTTCAGGTATGTCTTTTGGCTCTTTTTTTTTCTTATTTTGCTTATCATGTCGGCCAGATTTGTATCTTTTCCTGTAACTGAACATAATGAGTTTTAGTGATATAATGTCTCTTTGTGGTACACTTCTTGCTCTATGTGAGGACAGCTTCTCTTTATTTGTATGCTTATTAGCACTCATTTGACTTCTCATTGTCATTCCCTGTAAACATAGACTATATAATGCAAACAATACATTGTGGCATTTTAGAAAAATAGATCTGAAGTTTTTCTTTGGAGTCATTAAGATATGTTTCATTTCCGCACAAGTTGGTCAGCAATTTTTTACGGACATAGTAGGAAGTCTGGCCAATGGCTTTTGCTCTTTTGGTCTCAAACTGGGTTGGCTGAAGTATGTCAACTTTCAGGCCAAGAAAACTTGACTTTACAAGGTGATTGTAGGTGCTTAAAAGAAATAAATATTTTTCTTATGGTATATCAGTTAGCCTCAGCATAGAACAAGCACATTTGTGTTAGATTTATGACCTGACTTGGTTATGTATCGCATGGTGTCAAGTGAAACACTGAGATAAATTTCCCTGTATGACGTAAAGGTGGATACTTGAAATCTGCATCATCTATGTTGAACCATTTATAAAAAGGGACTCCTTAGGGGAGCAAGACAATGCATTGTGGTTACTATTTAAAGTTTTTTTTTTTCCTTTGCTACACTATGTATGTTTCACAAGTTTTTGTTTGTCTATATCGAACTCACTTTAACTGGAAAATAATATATTATATTGGGTTGTGCTCCTAGATGATATACATGAATGGAGTCTTATACAGACATGTTCAATTTCCTACTTTTCTTTTTCAGTCCCTTTTTGTCTATTTTTTTTGGTAGTCTGCTATGAAACGTGTGGATCATCCTGATCGATTAGGAAACTGAACTGCAATGTCTAAAAAGAATATCCTGTTTAGGTCACTGTCATTTGTCTGTGTTATTTATGGGATTGTTATAGCATATTCTCACTTGTCTACAATTGTGTGGTCATTTGATGATTACATTAGGGTATTTTGTTTTGAAAGAAGATTATATTAGGTTTTCCATAACTCCTATGTTTGTCATAGATGTATTCCTAATAACATGCAGCCCATGGTTTACTCGCTATCCTTGTGAAGTTTCCAAGTCATGTTTATTATCTCTTTTAAAAATGTCTTGTTTGTTATGTTTCAGTTGCTAACATTTAGCGACAATTTGCAGGTTTATGCTGCTTCTTTCTTTGGGATACCATTGATCAGATGGCTACTACTGCTTGGGACTAATGCCAAGATTGAAAAAAGGAACAATGCGAGAAGACAGCGAGCTCAAGCACTTGAGTTGCCAAATCCATCTCTCAGGAGGAAGGTAAATACTAAACAACTAATGAATTATCTGATGAAAACCATGTTCCAAACTGTAATTTTACCTGTGTACTATCATGCTTCTGTTTGTGTGTGAGAGAGAGTGTCCAATTTGATTTGATTTGTCAATGACAAGATAATGAATATGTTTTGATGATGGTTTACACACACACACATGTTTTCATATTTCCAAATACGATCTAGTGTCATACAATTCGGCATCTGGAGATGCTTTAGCTGTGAATGATAAACTAATGTATTTGAAAAAAATAATCCATCTTTCACATGATTCTTTCTGTTTATATTATTCATTTGTTAGATTTATAATCTGGTTCTTTTTGTTTTCCAATTTTAGATGCTGAGTGCTCGAGATATGGCACAACGGACAGTGATTAGTTCAGACAGAATAGTTTATAGTACCGACAAAGATTTCTCTGATCAAGATTATGAGGCAAGGGATTGGGACAGGAGATTTAAGGAGCTAGATCAGACTTGACGACATATGAGTGCCTTATCTACATGATTAAGCCTAGATAACACATTTCGATTGTTTTGAAGAACCTTTGACGCTGATGCTTCTTGCATCTGTTCTCTTCTGAAAACAGCGCGAGAAGATGGGTCATGGGTGTGCCCATTGTTTTTAACTATGCGGTGATTCTGCAACTAGTGCCTACTATACAGCTTCAACGGGTTATTGAAGAAAGCATTTCCCAGGCGGTATCCTGTACACTCCTTATGTATCTCATACATGATGTGTACATCAACTAAAATCAGTATGAATGATATTTAGCATCTGTACATAATTTATCAATCAGATGCCTACTTGTAACTGGAAGAAACATCTGTTAGATTTTATTACTTAATGGAAATGATGTTCTTATTGATTGTTCGAGTCCTTAGGAAGCTTGACATATATTTTCATATGAGAAGCCAACAATGCACATATTCTTCAATGCATTTTTTTCTGTGTCAGAATCATATGACTGTTTTTGTTGCAATTGTATTTGGTGAATCCGTATCAGGTCCGACAAGACATGAGTGTTTTATCTGAGAAGAGAATGTAATATATTTGATGTATAATAAGTCAACTAATTGTAAGCCATAGTGGCCCTCTGATGTTCTAAATGCATTTTGCTTTTGTATTATCTCACACGCTGCAGCCTGCAGGTCAGGCTTATCAAAGGGCTCTCTCTTCCTCTTTCATTTGGAGACAGAGTAGCAGGGTATGGTGTCTTTTTCATTGGAACAACTTTTCTTGGATAACAATATCATGCATCCTGTAGGTCCTTTTGTCCAGGTCAGAGTTGCATGTTGCTGCCACTATCAGATGCAATATTCCGTTTAGTTGTAGGTAAAGTCGGCCCAACATGAACTTTTATGACCTGCAAAGATGGTGTGCATCTGGTTTCCAACAAGAAAGTGGAAGAGACACAACAAGACCCCACAAAGTGAGTATTTAGTTATCTTTCACTTTACATTCTTGGGTAAAAGATGAATAAAAGAAACCATCAGTCTCAAATCTGTAGGAATGGAGAAAGTTTATGGAACACTGAAAGGAAAAAAAAAATTGTTGTTATAAGGTCGAACAAAAGAATATGATTATAAGCAGGGCAACTCTGTCCAAAAGTGAGGTATTGTACAAAATGAAGAAGAATCCTAGATCAAGCCATAAGCTGTAGGGGACTGTGTGTAGAACCGCACCATCAATCAACCGACAAAGAAGTATTTTTGATGATTTCATTGGGTTGTAGCTATCGGCCAACCAACCCTTTTTTTTCTCTTATGTGTTGGATACACCTCATCATATCATCATCACCTCATCCACTTTTTGCCTCTAATCTTTCAGAGGAACATAATTTTTAGACCAATGTCAATATTGCTATTGGCACGATAAAAATGGTCAACACAGACATCACCTGCATTTAAGAGATATAAGATAATTAAGTTACACAGCTGAGAAAATATGTACAATTTGACATGTAAAAGTTAACCATGTACTGAGTTCAATTTTCAGTTTTGTAGTCCAAAAAGAAAAAAAAATTAAAGTAGCAGAAATCTTAACTAACAGTAAACTGTAAAGGTATGCTTTGAATAACTAATTTCTTACCGACAACTTGGAGGAAGAAGAAGAAGAAGACATGGGCGGGAGATATCCACGAAGACCAATGTTGTAGACGGGGGTGCCATCAGGATAAAACAGCCCGTAGTTCCTCTCCGACGTGGGCCCGGGCTTCAAATCCTCGTTGAACAATGCGAACACGAAGATGTCCACCGGCACCGACGGCCTCAACGGCGTGCCTTGCCTCATCGCCACCCTCTGCAGCAGGTTCCCGTTGTATATGGCGGCGTTCTCCGGCGTCGCGCCCACCTCGTCCACGTCCCCGCGGGACGGCCACCCGGTCTCGGATATCCTGACGTCGATGTCCGCGTGCCCCATCGCCCTGATGGCGGCGTAGACGGAGTCGATCTGGGCGTAGAGCATGTTGTCGTAGTTGAGGCTGGTGAACGGGTCGACGATCCCGGAGTTGGGCATGAAGAGGGCGTACTCCAGGGGCACGGTGCCGGGGTTGTCCTTGTAGGCGAAGTAAGGGTAGGCATTGATGAGGAAAGGGGACCTGGTCATGGCGTGGAAGTCGAGGATGGGTTGTGGCCCGGGCTTCAAATCCTCGTTGAACAATGCGAACACGAAGATGTCCACCGGCACCGACGGCCTCAACGGCGTGCCTTGCCTCATCGCCACCCTCTGCAGCAGGTTCCCGTTGTATATGGCGGCGTTCTCCGGCGTCGCGCCCACCTCGTCCACGTCCCCGCGGGACGGCCACCCGGTCTCCGATATCCTGACGTCGATGTCCGCGTGCCCCATCGCCCTGATGGCGGCGTAGACGGAGTCGATCTGGGCGTAGAGCATGTTGTCGTAGTTGAGGCTGGTGAACGGGTCGACGATCCCGGAGTTGGGCATGAAGAGGGCGTACTCCAGGGGCACGGTGCCGGGGTTGTCCTTGTAGGCGAAGTAAGGGTAGGCATTGATGAGGAAAGGGGACCTGGTCATGGCGTGGAAGTCGAGGATGGGTTGGATGTAGCCGGCGAGGTCCTGCCGGAAGGCCCCTGCGGAAGGCGGGTAGGAGGTGCCGAGCATGTCGATGGAGTGGGCGCTGGTGACGTAGACTTGAGTGTGCAGTCCGAGGGCGACGAGGCCCTGGTAGACGGAGTGCATGGCGGGGAGGAGGTTGGACATGAGGAGGGTGTCGTTGCCCTTGAAGACCTCGTTGCCGACGGTGATGCAGGTGATGCGGGTGTTGGGGAGGTACGGCTGGACGTGCTGCTGGAGCCAGGCGAGAGCTCTCGTGGGGTCTGTCATGGCGGAGACGTTCTCGTTGCCGATGCCGATGACGAAGTCGATGTCGGTGTTGAGGAAGGCGCTGAGGACGTTCTGGTCGGCGTCGTAGAGCTTTACCCTGGTGATGTTGAGGGAGCGAAGCAGCGCGGCCACGCGCGTCGGGGAAGGAAGGTTGTTCGCTATCTGACCGTAGTTGATCCCTACTGTTAGCCCCTCGCCTAATTGGATCAGCAACCCACCTGCATGCATGCATGCATGCAATTGCATGGATCAAAACATAAAATTTTGTACACAATAATTATCAACCATTTAAAAGAAAAAACACATTATTATTTATTAAATAATTTGGATTGCCACAGTTTTCGAGACTACTAACATCCGATTAATCTATATCGTACCGGGTCGAACGTCTGACTATGGTGGGTGAGACTCCAAATGAAAAATTATTATGTACAGGAGGATTCGAACTCGAAATCTTCTTTAAGCGGAGAGAAACTCCTTATCATTTCACCTCCACCTCATTAGTATTCATTACATGTTTTCATAAAATGAATTATGATTTTAGAATAATATATATACTATCCAAAATTATGATCAAATTACGAATTCTATCAATGTAGTGTGAAGCCATAGAAATTTAACGTCCGAATTTATTGTTTTCAATTCTTAATTTAGTACATTTAAATGATAAATAAAAGTGATTTTTTTTCCTTTTAACCTTAATATGAATTCGTTTACTTACTATTTTTTTTCCTTGTACGCACAAGGAAGAAGGCCATGGACATGACACTCACAAATTTGTTGTTCTAAATTGTGGGAAAGCATTAAGCAGTGAGCCTGAATCAACTGAATAATAGTAAGCATGAAAAAGTACAGATTACTTTTTTGTTGCTGAATTAGGATGCCGAATAAAGCAACTAGTTTAACAGATGCATGCGTCCATAAATGGTAGTGGAAACATTTAACTGTAGCATACCGACCTCAACTTCCACATGATCATGTGATCATGGCGGTGCTGGAAAGTACAGCACTCTGAATTTTTTTTATATGCTCTGTTTTTTAATTATTTAAATTCCAAAATCAATCAGCATGATGCGAGCCGCCCATCTTAATCTTACTCCTCCTTTTGCTTTCTCCTTTAATTAAGTATTTAATGCATCATTGGAATCCATCCTGTAAGGATATATTATACATACATCTAAATCCAGCTCTGTAGTAACAGTTAGCCAGATGACATATCCTAAGTAGTAGTAAATTTATTTATAGCATACTCAACTTAAGCATGTCGGCAGTTCGCTACCATGTGGACTCCATCAATTAGCTTCTTATGTCACCTCTACTTAATTAATACTTGAGACAAGTGATCCAATAGTACTTAGCGACTTTTATCTACATGGATCTCACCAAATATATGTACACCAAGAGGAATAGTAAGATCTTGAGAGAGAGAGAGAGAGAGAGAGAGAGAGAGAGAGAGAGAGAGAGAGAGAGAG
>LTAE01003778.1:26937-43130 GCA_001647135.1 Pontederia paniculata | reverse complement strand
AGAGAGAGAGAGAGAGAGAGAGAGAGAGAGAGAGAGAGAGGTGGGGAAACTAACATCTGAGAATCATAACCATAAGAAGGAATACTTGGTATATCATTATCAGGGGGAAAACATGGAATGAAGGAAGAAACCGAAAAGAAAGTAAATGACAGGGGACAAATGATCGAAGTGCACTAGTTTGATCTCTAAAGCTCCGGTTTGTTTTTCAGCCTTTTTATTCTACTGTCCACTGCTCTTATTTGATGATTGTGAACAGATGAGGAATGAGGCATAAATATAGGAAGCATTAGACCACAAATAGCAAAGAAGAAATCATCACTAGATAATATAAATATGTTGAAGCACTGCATGACATCTAATAACAACAAGCCACAGAGAAGACCCAAAAACAAGTAGAAAAATGAAAGATTAGAAGTAGAGGATTTGCACCTGAGATCAGTAGGCAGAGCAGAACCACAAGGTCGAAGATCTTCCTCCTCCTCCTCCTCCACATCGCCATGAATCCACTTAGAAGAGCTCAAACCTGATAACCCAATGCTAATCCAACTTCTATCTGGTGACAAAAATCTAAGCTCTTCTGCTCTGCTCTGCTCTGTTATGGAAGTCTTGTGCTCTGTTTTCGGTCTGTTTTAACGTTGTGGGTGGTGGAAGGAAGGAAAGCGAGTCAGGGGAGGGGGAGGGGGAGGGGAAGGGAAGGGAAGGTACCACCTCCACCACTACTACTAATTTTACACGTGTTTACTGGTCATTTTTTGCAACGTCAATTACCGTTCTGCCCTCGTATGGTAGCGATCTTGTCGAGTGATAGCGGTGGGCGCTTTGGTAATTTGCGGTGGAGTGTGGGGGCGTGAGAGGATGGTGAGCAACGTGGGGGATGACGCGGGTCTTACTGGGCGTCCACGCGTCCTCCATCTTTTTTGACCTCCAGCTCAGCATATCTTTGATGGTAGGTCAAAAAGGTTTCAACGGGATCCGATTGGATCTTCATCCCTCCAAATTCAATTTAATCTTTTTTTTCTCAAAAAAAATGATTCATTTTTAACTGCTAAATTTTGCACACACCAAAATAAGTTTTTTTTTTCTTCAACTATATACGTTTGACTTTTCATAAAAGTTAAATTCATTAAACCAATCAGCTATTGATCAAATTTAAATTCCTCAATTCATTTACTCGTTAAACATTTGTATTCTTAACATCACTAGTTCAATTTAAAATGTTCGAGATATGAACTAATGTTGATCTTTTTTATTTGATTTATCACTCTATAGCAATGCAATGAACAATTAAAGTTGCTAACTTTTTAGTACCGCTAGTAATTGCAAATTTTCTATTTCTTTTCTTGTTAAAATTTAATCGATAAAAAGGTTGTGCAAATATACTATATATTCTCTTTCACTTATAATATTATTCTTTGTTTTTTTTTACCTTTTTGTGTGTGACTCTGGCATACTGCGTAAACACATAGTTTAAACTCTCAATTTTGTTGGTTTTATGCCTAACCTTTATAGTGTGAACAAAGGTGGTTTGTTCTCCTCTATAGGGTGATGAACCATGCACGAAATTTACAAAAGAAAAGTTGAATAACATTAAATCCTAGAGCAATGTAGAAGAAAATTTACAAAGATGGTTTGTTCTACTTAATAGTGTGATGAACCATGCAAGAAATTTACAAAAGAAAAAGTTGTATAACATGCAATCCTACGGCAATGTAGAAGAAAAAGAGATCACGGTTCGTTTAAATTAATGCTATCTAATTTGTCAGTGATCCATGGTGTGTAAATCCATCATCCATGTTGGAAAGTGGGAGTTAAAGTAGCTATTATAAGTCATCTTCAATCATACCATTTAGGGTTCTAATTCTCGAGAGACAAGATAATGTTACTAGTCCAGCATCATACTCTCCTTCCCTCGTCATCTACTTGCCTCTATCTTGTCCTCCTCTTGCGTCATCATCCCTCCTTTGGCATCTTTGCCTCCCACTTTTTTTTCTCTTATCCTATAAGCATATAAAATCACTTCTCTATACACCAAAAAGTAAACAAAAAGAATCAAATTTGATTGATATGGATAATTGACGAGTCTATGTCCCTTAATTTTATACACCAAAAAGTAAATAAAAAAAATTAAATTTGATTGACACGAATAATTAATAAGTCTGTGTTCTAAAATTAAGGGACGAGAAAGCTAATAACTCTAAGTTCAAACCTCTGAAGTTATCAATTTGATCAAAATTTATTTTCATTACATTTGTCCGAACATCAAATTAATCAGGTGCTAATAGTCCCGTATAACTTCCCTTAACAAAAAAAGAAAATAAAATATTGACTTAGCATAAAGCTAATTATTTACGCACACGACATTACAACTCAACTCGCTAAGCATTTAAATTAGTTTTATCTTCCATTTTACCGCAAACAAGTTGCACCTTCTATACATAAAGCACACTGAAAACCTTGATCTATCCATGTACATGTATATATGTAATCAACTAATCATATAGAAAGACTTTGCTCATTATAGGAAGAGTAAGAACAACTGTTACATATTGCAGCATACTGTTCGTTTGAACGCGGTTTTGCTGACTCTCATGTTTTGGCCAATACAACAACTGAATTGTAGACATAATGAAAGGAAAATTTGTATTTTAGGACTCAAGCACAGGATAAAAAAATGCATGGAACCTTTTAATATATTACTTATTCAAAGTAGTATACTTGTCAATCATCTCAGTTGCAAAGTGGAAGTTACAACCAATTCCTGCACCAAATTTTGACTTGGAAAAGTAACACTCAACCTGGGCCATTCTTTTTCTCCTCTCCGTATTTATCATAATGCCACCTTATATCCCCTGAAACTTTACTCCAACTCATATTTCTGTTTGTACAAAAGCTCCAATTATTGCATCATGTGGAACTCTCTTTCGGTGAAGTACTCTGATCAATCAAGGCACTGGAACTATTTATATTCTGCCATGCAGATGAAGTTCCAGTTTGCATGAGAAGTCGTCATTCCAGAGATCCTACCAAATCCACAGGCCAACCAGTCCACACATCTCTCCATCTCCAAACATTTCAGTGAACCACAGCTTAAGATTCCTGTACCACAAAGCTCCACACTAAAAGCACAAAAGATTCTGGATAAGGATATTAAGATCCTAAACAAAGATTCCACAAGGACATATGGAGATACAGATAGAAAGCAAGCCTGACATCAGAACACACAGTTGAGTCCTATCTTTTTCCAACTTCTGATCTCTTCTTTTTTACTATGAAACTAAAACATGAAGCAAATTAAAGGGCTTGTGAAACTGTGTTTCCGGAGTGATTTATATGATCACTGGACCTCTGATTCCTTATGAGTGTGGATGATGCAGTCAGAAGTTGGTCGAGAGATGCAAGTGAGCACATAACCATTCTCCATCTGTGATTCATTCAGGAATGAGCCTTCTGTCTGGTCCACAAAACCTGATACCATTAGGCCTGTGCATGTACCGCAAGTTCCTGCTCGGCATGAGTACGGCAAATCCAAGCCTGCATTCTCTGCAGATTCCAGGATGTATGCATCAACCGGCACGTCAATTTCGTGCTCTTCCCCTTCTGGACTAATGAGCTTCACCTTGTAGGCTGCCATTGCGGCATGTGCCTTGCAGCAGTTTGATGTTCTCAGATTGAGGTGCCTTGACATGTTCATTGAAGAACCAAGCCAATGAGACCTTTTGATAACCGGATGGGATTTCAGAGATTTCCTGTAGTTTCTTTTGAGTGCTGATGGCAGTGTTGTTGTTCTGGTGCATAACACTGCTGCCGTTGCCATTTCTGTAAAACTGAAAAATAATCACAAAACTCATCAGTAAATTTAGCATCTCTGCACTAAAGGAGAAATAGAAAGCTAACTTTTTAGTAGTATACCAACTTTTGAACACAACCAATTCAATGTTTTTTTAGTCAAGAAGAAAATGAGGAAATTAATGAAGAATTAATAAAGAAGTTACAACTAAAAGGACTGATGAAAAGAATGTAATGGAAAACTTGAATACAGTAGTTTAAATAAACAGAACAAGAACAAAGATCATGTATATTAGCATTCTTAAGATGAGTTGATTCAGATGTAAAAAGACAAAGATCAGAAAAGTGTCTCATGTATCCAAATCCTAATTAAAGTTTTATGTCGATCACCTTGTCCCTGAAATTTGAAAGAAGTATGCAAATCCAGCCAACAAATTCCATCAAGCAAGAAATTAATAAAAACAACTGGAAAGGGTAACAGAGAAGAAATAATTTTTGTATCTGTTATCATTGAAATGGATGAATTAATGATGGTTGTGAGAAGTGAGATGAGAACTACCAAAAGTTTCCTACTGAATACATGCAATTACCTTCTTGAGTGTTGGCTTCAATTACTCTCTGGTAATCTGCTCTCTCTCTCTGAAGGGAGGTGAGAAGAGTACCAAAAGTCTGGAAGGGTCTGGTCCAACCTTGATGAGATCACAATCGGGGGGCATGCACAAATGTTTCAATTCTGTACATTGTCTTCGAATGCCGGCTGCGGAAATTGACAAAAGCCCATATACATCGCTAGCCCACACTGTTTTAGAAGAACAATGCTTTAATACAAATATTAAAGGAAGTGAAAGTGCATTCAGGAGTAAGTCCACCTCTCGCAGACTCGAGTCCGATGTGAGAGAAAGGAGGGGGGTCCATGGCCCCTTCTCTCTCCCTTTTTATTGTTAATATATATATATATATATATATATATAATGTTATTATGTTTATTTTAAAAAATATTATTATATGTCCATGTGGCATCATGTTGACATGATAACTTACTATTATTACCGGTTAGGGAAATTATTTTGCTACACAATATAACTTCAAAGTTGAATTTGTTACCAAATAAATTTGAGGGATCAATATGAGATTGATGCAAAAAGTTAAAAAATCAACAATAAAAATTACTTAATATTACTCTTTAAAGGGGAAATGGACGGTGATGAAAAGTGGGGTATAATACAGGTCCCAAAGTCCGAACACGAGCCTCGCAAATACAAAATTATCTTTTTAAAAATGATAGTAGTTTAATATGTATATTATATATTTTAGATTAGTATAGTAATTATAATGATATGTAATACAACATACACCGTATTAACTATTATATTAAGTCTATAAATATAATATATCTATAACCTATAAGTTACAACTAATTATAAATATAGTTATATTACTATATTGCCATATGTTATAATACATCATATACGAAACTTATGAAAATTGAAAGTGTCATGCATCATTATTATTATATTTATAACAATAGTATATCAAATATAATTTTTTAATTATGATATGTTATTAAAATTATGCATATCAAACTTGTACCATCATATATATATGATTCATATGCGAATAGTTCTAATAATAAATCACAATCGTATGATTAAAATGTGCTTGACGCAATTTAATGGCACCCTCGTCAATCTCAACTATTTATATATTACTATTATTATTAATTATTAGTTATAATTTTAAAAAATAAAAAAAGTAGGTGGATGTTCGACACGATGTGTTTGTGCAAGATCGATCGGCTTCAGGTTTGTGCACAACCCAAAGTCAACTCGGCTTGAATCACAGAGTTGAATTGGTTGATTTGTTGGCTCGAAGTTGCTGAGTTTCGAGTTTTAAAGAGAAAGGTTGTGAGTAATTGTTAATGACCAATTTTTACATGGCAACAACAGCTGTCGGCCCATTCTTCTCCTATCTTATTTAGTTTTAGTCATTTGGTCTTAATCTCTCTTTACTTATTGTCGTCGATTTCTATTCCTTTTATTTTTACACGGCAACAATAACAACAACAATAACAATATTTATGTTCCTTTCTTTTTTCCGTTATTTTTCTTCTTTAGATCTCTTCATGAGAGTCACTTTGGTGGAGCTGTGACAAATAATTACATGGTACAAATACAGAATTTATCATCCCTTTCCTCATAAAGTATACTTAATATTTTTAAAAATAGAAACATTAAATTAGTTAAGTCATACAAAATAGTTTGGAATCCCAAAAGAGCTAGTCCAATTCAAGTATGCTTTGCAAAAGATGTTTGACAAAAATTCATCAAAAAGTCAATGACCACATTTGCTTCGCAATAAATATATTTTAAATCATAATCTTAAAAAATCTACTGATACGGACCACACTTAGTTGTTGCTGTTGTGATTTCCTTGCTAAACAAGGTCCCTCTTTGATTCCAACACGGACATTTTCGCTAGTTCATTTGGATGATAAGTCATCGTCAATAATAAATTTATAACATAAGTCCAATTTAAACCCAATACAGCAACCCGTGTTGCGGTCATGCTCCTATGCTTAACACGACTCCAAGTTGATGGAACATGAGCTATATTGAGTTCGTTCAAGGGATATGTGATTGACACGGTTTGCATCTAGGTTCTACATGCCCCACGGTTATCGTTGAGGGAATCATCAAGACAGTTTGTGTACAAAAGTGACAATCCACATCGTGATTTTTGTGTGGTTCTTTCCGGCTGATCGACGCGGCCCGCATTCAAGGTGACAAAGTCTATGTCGCTGTAGTTCGGCGACAATTACTCTCGCCATCATGACTTAGTGTTAATTTTGGTGTTAAAAAATAATAAAAAATTTACAGTAAGATTTGCCTATCAATTTTCAATCTATTACTATGATCAAACCTATCAAGATTGCTCCTAATAATTTAAATCTAGGCAAAACTTATCTCTAATCATTTTAAGTTCATAAAATAAGAAAATCAATATAAATAGATCGATGATTATGAATATATTCATAATTTAGATTGTTACGATTATTTCAAATCTCTCAAAAATAAAAAAAACGTATCAAGAAGAGTACGCTCATTCCGTTTTTTCCTACACTTTTCTTTGCTCGATCTCAATGAGATACATTTTCGACCATGATCGATGGACATGATCGGTCTTTATTTTTAAATTAAGATCAATATGATTCGAGCCTCGGATTACCATGTGACTAAACTCCCAACTTCCCATGCCCGAACTTCAAGAGTCTATTTGGTAATGGAGGAGAAGACAAATTGAAAAAAAATGAAAGAGAATGAAAATTAAAAAATTAAATTTATTTAGATGGTGTAACTATAAAAAAAGAGAAAAAGTTATAATTTTTTAGAACAAATATATTATGATATATATATATATATTTAATTATATGTAATTACAATTAAAAATATATTTTAAATATATCTTTTCCAATCTTTTATATTATAATTTGAGATTGAAAAAGAAAAATAGACAACCTCGTTTTTCTTCCTCACCTTTGGCTCCCGAACCAAACATACCCTAAACTCTGTCGCCCCCATCTCATGTCGTCGTAGGCTGTCGCCGTTGCACCCCTGCCACCGTTCGTCCCCGGCTGCCGCTGCTCGCACCTGCACCTGCTGTTTGGCGCCTGCTGTCGCCTCTCGCTCCCTGCAGCCACCGCTCGCGCTCTCCTGTTGCTGCTCACGCCCTGCAGCCACCGCTGCCGCCGGTACTCTCTCTCTCTCTCTCTCTCTCTCTCTCTCTCTCTNTTTAGGATTAATTGTTATCATATGATTTTAATTGTTTTCATTATAGTTCTACATTCTGTTTTAATTGTTATTGTGATGCCACATTTTGTTATTTTTGGATGTTAGATCTTGTTTTACTTTTGGTGCTTTATATGTCAGTGCTTTGATATTTTGCTAATTTCATAGTTTGAAAGGTTAAATTTTGGCTTCATTTAAAAAATACAATGTTTTATTTTTGTTAATGCAAACAAATATATAAAATTATAAATATGTTTAATAAAAATATTTGATAGAATATGTACAGTACACGATTTCGTGTTTTCCAAGCCCCACTATGTAGAGTCCATTTTACGTTTTTGACAACATTGAGCATAAGCTTGAGAGGCATTAATCTTTAAGATTCTGTGTTTTCTGAGTTGTGTAAAAACACTATCATAAGATATCGCAACCTTTAAATCAAAATTCATTGTTATGTGACCATGAACCTATGTGCACGTATTTTCTTAAGGATGCACATATTTCTTTAGTCTTTGTATCATAACATGTCAGGGAGCTAAGATCAATGTTATCAAAATCGCGAGTTAACTCCTAGACAACTTTACAAACTTACTAGAGAAAACAAGTTAGATCAGATTGCTTGTAAGCTCGAGTGTGTTCAGCCGAAAGTTCAATTTGTTTTGTTTATTTCTTTTTTTTTCAAAATTATAATTTTTTCCCGCACCTAACCGTAATCTATAAACTTATAAATTTTAGTTGTTGAACTTATCTCGATTTTTCATTCAAGTCCTTCTGACTAGTTCCACAAGAAAATTTTGTAACTTAATTTTTATGAAATGTTATTTTTACCCTTCTTTACTATTAAAGACAATATTTAAAAAAAAAACCAACATTTCTTGAATAATCTTTAATGTAACTAGAGGAACCCTTGTTTTTTCTTTATTTTTTAATGTGTTTTGTATAAGGGTAAAAATCATTTGCTTATTATTAAAAAATTAAGTTAACATAATTTTGCCAAGGACTTAAGACACTAATATTATGTCGCCGCCAACACACCGGTTTCTCTTCTCTCTAGCCCTCTCTCTCAGCATCTTCTTCTAGCCAGCAAAAGAGGAGTGTGTCTTCTCTTCTGCTCGCAAGCACAAAAGGGGGAGTCCCGCATCTGCTTGTGATCACAGACCTACGCGCATGATCCTCTTCTGCCTGGTCTGCTTGTGAACACAGATCTGCTTCCGACCTCAAGAGCAGGGCTTACCTATTCGTGAGCAACGAAGGCTCCCTTCCCTCTTTGCACGAGCAGGGATGCTCCTTCTTCAGCAGTTACATTATATGTTTTTTAATTTTTTTTTATAGAAGTTTTCCCTTGGAGTTAGAAGTCATATATGAATTAGGTCTTTCATTACTGTTAAATTATTATGATTTATGAACTCTTTTAGGATTAATTGTTATCATTATAGTTCTACATTCTATTTTAATTGTTATTGTTATGCCACGTTTTATTATTTTGATAATTTGGATGTTAGATCTTGTTTTACTTTTGGTACTTTATATGTCAGTGCTTTGATATTTTGCTAATTTCATAATTTGAAAGGTTAAATTTTGGCTTCATTTAAAAAATATAATGTTTTATTTTTGTTAATGCAAACAAATATATAAAATTATAAATATGTTTAATAACAAAATTTGATAGAATGTGTACTGGACACGCCTTCGTGTTTTCCAAGCCCCACTATGTAGAGTCCATTTTACGCTTTCGACAACATTGAGCATAAGCTTGAGAGGCATTAATCTTTAAGAATTATGTGTTTTCTGAGTTGTGCAAAAACACTATCATAAGAGATCGCAACCTTTAAATCAAAATTCATTGTTATATGACCAGACCTGTATGCACATATTTTCTTAAGGATGTACATATTTCTTTAGTCATTGTATCATAACATGTTAGGGAGTTAAGATCAATGTTATCAAAATCGTGAGTTAACTCGTAGACGACTTTACAAACTTACTAGAGAAAACAAGTTAGATCAGATTGCTTGTGAGCTCGAGTGTGTTCAGCCGAAAGTTCAATTTGTTTTGTTTATTTCTTTTTTTTTTCTAAATTATAATTTTTTCCCACACCTTATCGTAATCTATAAACTTATAAATTTTAGTTGTCGAACTTATCTCGATTTTTCATTCAAAGCCTTCTGACAAGTTCCACAAGAAAATTTCCTAACTTAATTTTTATGAAATGTTATTTTTACCCTTACTTCTTTACTATTAAAGAAAATATTCTTAAAAAAATTAAACCAATATTTCTTGAATAATCTTTAACGTAACTAGAGGAACCCTTGTTTTTTCTTTATTTTTTAATGTGTTTTGTTTAAGGGTAAAAATAACATTTGCATTAAAAAATTAAGTTAACATAATTTTTCCAGGGACTTAAGACATTAGTATTATGTCACCTCCAACACACCGGTTTTCTCTCCTATCTAGCCCTCTCTCTCAGCATCTTCTTCTAGCCAGCAAAAGAGGAGTGTGTCTTCTCTTCTGCTCGCAAGCACAAAAGGGAGAGTCCCGCATCTGCTTGCGAGAACAGACCTACGCATGGTCCTCTTCTGCCTGGTTTGCTCGTGAGCACAGATATTCTTGCGACCGCAATCTGCTCCGCGATACAGAATAAGTGCTTTGATAATTTAGTGCTTTAGACATATGATACCCATGTCAATCTTGATTATTTAGCACCTTGTTTAATATAATGTTGTTTTGCAATATCTTTTTTTACTTTTGTACAAATTAATTTATTCCTATATTTCAAAATAAAAATGGTAGTGTCGGGCATTTCATGTTAATATCTCATATTTTACCTATTCAACCAGTCATTTCGTGTTGACTGGAAAAGTTTGACAACATTGGTTATGTTGATAGGTAGAAGGCCGAGTACCTCCATCACCTTCCTCCTTTTCCCATCTTCTTTTGTTCAACCATGGCGACAACTCTGAGCAGCAGCTGGTACTCATCTCCAAGCCCATTTGCTTCCTTATGTCTCCTTATCATTTTTTCTTTCCATTTTGAAGATTACATTTGATTACTTTTCATTCTTGAATTGCCAGTTATTTGTTATTGTTCTTGTTCTTTAACTCTTTAGCCTAATATTAAATACAAATGAGATGCTTTTCCTACTTGTAAAGATTTCTGATGGATCCATATAGGTGCCTTTCCATTGCTTCTTAGGCCTGTAAAGAAAATTGAATCCTGCCGAAATTATAGTTTTGTGTAACATCTTCAAAGGCTTATGCTGATTGTTGAAAGTAGTAGAGGATCATTGTCCTAAATGTAAAATATACGTTGTTTAATGCATCAATAAAATTATTCTCAACAATCACATATCCATAAAGTTCAAGTTCCGAATTCTTGGTCAAAATTTAAATCCGGCATTTGTACTATATAATGCATGTATAAATTGTAATGTATTAGATCATCCTTTATGTGGTTTGCTTTACCCAGGTCGAAAAATCTTTGAGTCGACTTATTTTTTTTAGTTTTCTTAACAGATATGAGTTAGTCTCTTTCAGAAAATAAATTGTGGATTACTATTGACCTCTAGTCATCCTTTAACCCCTTAAGAAAAGGATGATGCAAACGCCATGTGGTCATTGCGGTGTTGGTAATAATATAAGATCTCTAGCAAATAAGTAACAATATATGATTAGTTACAAAAGAATTTATTGTACTACATTAGGTCGATGTCATGAAGAGAGTGACTTATAACTCTAAATTCGATGTTGCATGTTGTCATGCAAACAATTTTTTATACCTCAGCTAACATAAGAACTGCATCAATTGCTGGAAGATTCTGCATTTTGTCATATTTTGCCTTAGAGTCAATGAAATAAGATGGAAAAGAATGTGTTGCTAACAAGTTGATCCATTTTCAAGACAATGTATCTCCTGCTTAGAGATTTTGCTTACGGTGCTTTTTGTTCATAGTGAATTTGAAGTAGACTTCGGATCAAGGGAGAATGCAGATATTGCTTATGCTGCATTGGTTGTTGATAAAGAGGTATCCCATTGTAAAAGATATATAATTGTTACTATCTTATTAAAGTTTTAATGTTGATCTTGGTTCTTGAGAATCTAACAATAACATTAGCATTAAGCATCACACACTTATGACTACATTGTGACCTCCTTCCAATCTAACATTTACTCAAAAAAGTATGAAGGCATACAAGAAAAAGGGGAAAATGCAACATTTCTCCAATACTTATTTTGTTTTCTTGGTACAGTTGCAGCCAGAGAAGGTAAATAGGCAGATGTCTATTTCTGATAGCAGAATTATTGTGTGAGTTTTCATCTGTCTCTATTTGTTGGCAGAGGATCTTTCTGATAATTCTTTCTGGACTTCTATCTTTGTATAATTTGTTATACTAAAGTTTGGTCATTTGTTACTTCAGGAAATTCGAGGCAGTGGAACCTAGATTCCTACGAGCATCCTTTAGTTCCTTTGTGGATCTTATGATATTAACTACTCAAATTATCGAAGAGTATGGAAAGAAAGCAGTTGATAGCCATAAGCAATGACTAAGCAGATATATGTTTTTTCTCTTCGCCTATTGTATTTTTTCCCAGTGTAATACAACTCAAGTTTGTTAAGTGATATGTATTGCTTCTGCCGAGTGCTTAGGATGTGTTTTGATACATTTCCTGGCAATCTTAGATGACAAAGGTAATATATTGACTATTCAATTACTTTACTGTGTTATCACTTTAGAGAATACAATATGTTTATTTGTGTTGTAATTTTTTTTCTTTATTTTTGGTAGCATGCATAATGTCACTAATGTGGGTGGATTGCCTCATAAGGATTAGGAATCCAAACCAAGAATTTGCAGACAAATCCTGCCACTTCACACCATTTACAGAAGCTTCTTTGCCATACCATTGTGAAGTAATGTATTAGCATATGTTATTTCTTTCATGCAGAATCTGTCATCTTATCTTTGTAGCTACCTTTCTCTTTTGTTTGCAATATTCTCTTCATCAATGCTAAAATCACGTGCCTCGTAGCAAGTAAATGATAATGTGTGTTATCTTTTTTTTATCCAAGTTCATAGACCTACTGAATGCTTACTCATCAAATTTCCTGTTTTTATTTCTTGTAAACTTTAATTTCTAATAATTTTTCTCATAACAAATTCCATTGATGTCCTGCATTTCTCTGTTGACTTTTTCTCTATCTTATTTTCTTCCGCCAGTTTTCTAACTAATTGCATATGCCATCATTTTTCTGATATTGCGCTGTAATCACCTGATAAAACTGATAATGTAAGAAGAACCGAAGGAATTGAAATTCTCAAAAATAGAGTCAAATTTCAACTTACCAAGAACATGAGTTATTTGGTTGTGCCATCATTTTGCTAGCTATTAGGGGTGGGGTGGTTGGTTCACACAAAATTGTAGATGGACTATATATTCTTAATCCATCCTTTAGTCCTCGAGTCCTAATATGTAGGGAATAAGTTAGAGTCCTAATATGTAGGGAATAAGTTAGTTCTGGATCCTTTGACCCTATTTGGTTCAAGAATTTAATATTCTTGGATTAAGAATAGTGTGTGTTGGATTAAAAATATTCTTGTGCAATTAGGATTAAGAAGTTCTAAATAGGTGTTTGGTTGAAATAAAAATAATATTAAATTCATATATTTATTAAAATAATTATAAAAATAGTACTTTATAAATATAATATGTATTATTTATTTCTTTTACACTTTTTATGTAATATATAATTATATGAAATATATATAATGTTAATATGATATGCAATTAATTATCATTATATACTACTAATTCGATGTTAAATAAATTAAATAATATGAAAATAATAAATAATAATTATAAAATCATCTTAATTATATATTTGAAAAATATAGTCACTTATATAATAAATAGTTAATATTTTTATTAAACTAAAATAATTAATTTAAAATTTTAGTTAAATTTTTTTTAACTATTAAAAAAAGAAGAAGAGAGCAGAAGCTACTCCTATTTTTTACAACTTTCAAAGCATGAGACAACATTAAATACCTTGTCTCCTTTTTATTTTTTTTTATTCTTATTCTTCTTCTGTTTAGCAAGATGAATGAGATTAATATGTTATTCTTACCTTTAATCTCATATCAAATAGGGCCTTTGAGAATACAAAAAAAAATAAGATTTGGTATAGTTCAACATTTAATACTGTGTGAGGTTTATCATTATTCTTTTGAGCGTTTGATAAAAAATTGGGGACTAAAATCTTAATTCAGATCTTATTTCTCAATTAAACACCTCCTTAGTATGTTGCTTTAACTACTACTGGATCAAGAAATCCCAAGTGTACACAGTTCAAGGAACGCCGGATAATCAATCACTCTGAAATGTCTTTTTAGTTAGCTGCAATAGAAACGCGCTAGAGAGAGAAGTTTCTCAAGATTGAACTCAAAATCTCTAAACCCACAAGTGAATTGTTCAAACCAAAAACTTTGTTGTCTCTCAAATGTTGTTAATAATATGTCAACTTATCTGATTCTTTAATGTCTTGATGTGTTCTGTGCTTTGCTTCATCTCCGTTAGCTCTAAGCTTTTGGGATTAACCATACTACATTGCAATAAAGGAACAACAATGGCAGTTGGGACTTTTTTGGGGCTTATGTTACCTACGAGTGCTTTGTAACAAGCAAACATGAAACTTGGCTTGGCGGAGAGGAATACGTATCTATCACTATGCTTTAAATTTCTTCAGCGCTAAAAACATATGCAAAATAAACGAACATGAAACTTGAAGGAGAGTTACATTTGCTGGATGATTGCATTATTTTATTCAATCCTTTGTACATGAGTGAATCCGTCAACTAAGTTAATACCAAAAAGATGATCCAAACTTAGTGCTTAACTTGATTGTGAAAACGAATTCATTGTAATGGGATTATATTCAAAAGAAAGAGGAGCTATGTGGAGAATGGAATCACAAAAAATTTGGCATGGTGCTAGAAGCAGATGCCTGAGCTATTCGGCAAGGGCTTTAGCTGTTGCACAAAAGAGGGAACAAGAAACTTATTGTGAAATGTGATTCATCGACGATTATCAATATATTTTAGCGATTTATAAACTATCCTTGAAAACATATAATTGAGGATTGTAAATCATTTCTATCATATTAATAACTTGATGATGTAATTTTTCATCATATTTAACGTCAAGCAAATCAAGTAGCTAAGTGTATTGCAAATCTTGTTAGGAGAGAGCTTGTGAACATTTCTTTGGGAGGATTCATTATCTCACGAGGTCTTTCATATTTTATATTCCGGTAACTTCGAATTTTTTTAGTAGAAATATATGACTAACTTTTCTTTGAAAAATAAAAAAGTGGAGAATGGACTGCTAATCAAAATTGTCCAGCAATAAAGTTGGATGATTGCAAAATAAGATATCAAGTACCTCCTGATTTTGGACTCAATCAATATACATGATGTGGTCAAATTTTATATACACCAACCCGGCCTCAATAGAGCGGCACAAGCTTTTGGAGGCATACATACAGTAGATAGAATTAACAAGAAATTAATAATCAAAGACCTCCAAATAAATTAATCAATGGAAAAAGATTTTGAAGAGGACATCTGTTTATTCATTCATGCATGCACTAAATTTTCTATAGATACCTATCATTTCATAGAAAGAGGATTATTCCTCGGTATCGGTAAGCTTAAGGCTCTGACTAATTAAGTTATTGCTTAATTGTTTATAAAAAAACATCATTATCACATGAATGGTGCATTACTCAACAATATAAATTGGTTGCATTGCATGTGAAGGCAAAATAATGTCAATATTGATAGCATCAGAATATGTAATAAACATCAGTATATATTGTGGCAAGCAAAAAAAAATAATACATGGATTAATCCTTGTTAATGCATGGATTAGTCCTTGTTAATTACGACCTTCCAACAGAACAATTAATCCGCAGCGGCGGCCGGGCGCTGGTCCGCCCGCGGCACTCCTCCACCAACGCCTCCCTGGCGGTCCTCAGGCCCTTGGGGACGAGAGGCTCGTCGAAGACCGACGTGTCGATCCAGTCCTTCAGCAGCCCTTCCTGCCCCCATCTCTCGGGTATCCAGACGCGCCCGGCCATCTGCTCCCTGTGCCGCTTCAGCCGCTCTCGGCCGCTCTCATGATCCGCCGCCGCATCGGAGCTTGCCGCCGGAGACACCTTCAGGTCACACCGCTCCCGGACGTCTCCTGCTTCTGCCAGGGAAGCGGGACTACTGCAGGAAGCATCCGAGATCACCTGCAGCTTGTTCTCGGTCTTAGTCGCCGGAAGTCCCTCGGCGGCCTCTTCAGACGTCGTGCAGGGCTCTGATGGCTTCATGATGATCTCCTCCGGTTGTTTGCTGCTGTCTGAGAGTTCCATGCATGCAGCTGTTTGATTTGGCTGGAAAAAAATGAATAGAGTTTATGTATGGAAAGCACTATTTTTCCTCCTTCCTTCCATTTTCCTTGTCGCTGCAGAAAGAAGGAGTGGTGAGTTCAGATTGATGAATCCATGGTGGTCAATGGGAATGGTGTGATCTTGTTGAGAGAGAGAGAGAGAGAGAGAGAGAGAGAGAGAGAGAGAGATGT
>LTAE01003778.1:12795-26020 GCA_001647135.1 Pontederia paniculata | reverse complement strand
TATATATATATATATATTGGGCGTAACCAGTGGAAATTTGACTATCCAATTCTCATGTTTGGATTTTTTTCCTAATCTAATTAACATTTTTTTTTCGCCTTTGAATGCTCCAATCTTGAAAAGCATCTCTAATAGGAGAAGATATACAAGCCTATAACATTTTACATGTTAATAATATAAGGTTGTGCAAATAATTTGTTATAGAAAAGTTATACAAAGTATCTATTTATAAAGAAAATAACGAGTCTTCTTTTATATAACTATTATTAACATTCATAACGTGAAATAATATACATTAAAAGGAAAAAGAAATTATGTAGTGTATCAATGCATCTGAATTGAAGTCGAAAAATAATAAGAATTTGAATGAAGTGGTTAGCAATTCCTTCTCGTTTAAGAAGATTTGAATTCGAGTTTCTCTTTACACATTATTTTTATTGGGAGCCTCATTCATCATAGTTAGATGTGTGATTCGAAATGAATATCAGATTAATTGAGTTCAATGATGAGTTGAGATTTTAATTCATGATGGTGGAATGAGACTCTAATTTATGGCCCGTGCGCATAATTTATGAGCGCCGTATAAATTAAAAAATTGATGTAATTTCTCGAATTTTGGGATGATAATAAAAAAAATCGAAATGACATAATTAATTCAAAAGAGGACAATGAGGATATTTGGATGATGTAGAGTGCATGAGCAATAGAATAGGCAGGGAGGGGTTTCTTGTCCTCTTTCCTAACATGCAAGAAAAAAGTTGAAGTAAACAAATTTTAGTGGTGTTCATAAAAGACCAACAGCTGACAAAAACATACAAAAAGTCGTGAGACACGACATCCATCCATCTATTAAGAGCTCTGAGATTACATACAGTTTGCCGACAAATTTGAAGAAAAAGAAACCACTGTCGCTTCCTGACAATTCAATTTATCTTAAAAGTGTTCATTAATTCCATTGTACGTATACCCTTCTTCAAGTTGCAAACTAAGAACAATTAGAGTTATCAAGAAGGAACATTTTTTATTTAATATGTTTTCTATTTTGCTAGACAGTTGACAGGTTGCTTCTCACATTCCACAAAATTGCCTTTTTGATAAAATGCAACTTGCAATGAAGTTTTATGACTGATTTGCACTAGCCACAAAAAAGACGGCCGGTATCCAGTAAAGGAAAATACTTGGTAAGAGTTGCCTCAGCAAAACCACATCTTCCCTCCTATTTCCGATCCAATTTTAATATAGCTTAAAAAAATTGTCGATCGGATGTAAAATAGATCATCTCATATTATTTGAGAATTAAATTGGAATGATCATGTTGTCTCAATTTTAAATTTTTTTATTGCATCAAGACATTTTAAAATAATATGTCATATTTATTGTTGGAGATAGGAGACTCATCATTCAATCCTTACTGACGCCGATCCAACTTGCCGGTGAGTTGACGGGGTTGCAGGGGCAGCGCCCCTGCCCGGAAGGCCGAGGTTTGGGGGCGGAGCCCCCGAGAAATTTTTTTCTAGAGATATATATGTAATCTCATTATTTTGTTAGCGGTTGCCCTAGCTCCATCATATATATATATCATTTTTGGAGCGGTTATGTACTCTATGATTTTGAACATTAATACAGTGAAAACTCTCTGCAACGACCGTGGACGTAGGAGATTCATCTTCGAATCACGTAAATTTGTGCGTTTTTTTTCTGTGATTCTTGTGATCTTGTTCTTCGTATTTCTCAATATTTATAAACTATTAATTGAAGGACCTATTCTTATTATATATTTTGAATAATATTATTTATAATATACTATTTAAACAATATATATTATGATATGAAATAATTAGGCCAAGACTAAATTTAAATTTTTGTAACCTGGTCCATTAAATATCGTGTTTTTAAGAAAGTATTCGGCTCTATTTGAATTACTTTTAACGAAAACATTTTTTTAAAAAAATAAATATAATGATGATTGTTAATATCAGATGAGAGCGTATTATGAATTATCACGATGACATATTGTGATGGAGACAAATTTCTAGAAGAAATGAGATGTTGTGGCAACTTTTATCAAAGAATATAAATATGGACACTGATATAAGTTTAAATATATCATATAGGACCAATGGAACGTGCTCTCGTGCAGCTTTCTGATGGATGGGTATGCTGAGGCGGACTGCCTCGAGCGGGCCCTGATAACATACATCGAATTTCGTAGGCATGAAGTTGAGCCAAACTAGTTTACCTTCTCGAGCTTGATCAAGGCTTGCGTTGCTACAGACACCGCAGTTGAGAAAGGAGCGCAATTCTATGCTCTTGTGATCAAGAACAACATGATGCAGGATCCCTCCGTCTCGTCTTCTTTGGTCGACATGTATGGCAAGTGTGGCCTTCTAAAGTGCATAACTCAGGTGTTCGACGAGATTGAGCACTCAGGCGAGAGCGCTTGGAATGTGACGCTCGACATGCTCGCACAACACGACCATGGCGAGGAAGCTATTGAAGCGCAAAGGAACGATTTTGAGAGAGATTCGACCAAATGACATAGCATTCATCAATCTCTTGATGTCTTGCAATCACTCGGGGTCAGTGGAATAGGGACTCAGTTACTTCCATTCCATGAACAAGGTATTCGACGTTGAGACCCAAGATGACCATTTCTCTTGCGCCATAGATGTGCTCGATCGGGCTGGAAGACTCAAAGAGGCAAAATATTTCATAAGCCAAATGCCATTCGAGCCGAACGCCCATGGCTGGTGCTCTTTGCTCGGGTTGTGGAGATAAAGAACTAGGCGAGATTGCAGCTAAGAAGTTGATGAAGCTTGAGCCTGATAACAGTGGAATCCAGATTCTGCTGTCCACTGTCTATGCATCAATTGGTCGATGGGACGACATGAGAGAAGCAAGGAAGCAGCTGAACGACAGCAGGGTGAAACTGCCTGGTATCAGCTGGTTAGATGTGAATAAGGAAGCGCATGTTTATGGATCTGATGACTCAACTGGCAATCCCCACACGACCATGAAATGTATAGGAATCTTGATGAGAAAGGGAAGCTGGACATGTTCATTTCACTGTCTGACTCTGACCTCCATTGCAGAGGAAAGATGTGGGCGAATTGCATGCTGCTTCATCACAGTGACAGGATACGAATGTAATTGCAAAGAAGCATTTGAGGGTTTGGTGGATTGCCATTCTGCTGTGAAGCCCGTCTCCAAAGCAGGAGGAAGAGAAATAACAAAAAGTTTAACAATCACAACCATTCTTTATTCATCGGAGGGATGGTAATTATTGTGGTCAGTTGATTAGCGTAGTATGTGCAAGTTTTCTAGAACTTTGATTATTTGTTTGCATTTTATGGCAAATAATATATCATGAAAATTTTGTATGATTTTAGCAGCACACATAAAAGAAGCATATACATGTAAAAGATTGCTTCATTATTTAGAGCATAAGTCTAATACAAGGCATTGTGTTGCAATAACTTAAACAAAGAAAAAGGGGCAATGGCAAAGCAAACTGACACTCTGCTATGACAATGAAATTAAAGGTTTCTACTGAAGAAATTCTGCCCAATAACTAGAAAGAGAATGAAGAAAAAATTATGTTAGAGAAGGAGATTTATCAGAATCGTGGATATTGAGGGCGCCCTTTCTTCCGTAAGAATTCAGGGATGTTGGTAAAATTTCCTTCAGCAGAGGAAGAAGTTGGGCGTCGGTTGGCTCCCAAGCTATCAACATGGCCAGCTTGAGCTCCCTTCAGTAAACAACAAGTTACACATAAGATTATCATCAGGACCTACATAGTTGAAATATAGCCATAAGCAAATGTGATGTACCTGCGAAGTTCGACCATCTGGCTCATCTTGCCGCTTGAATCCAGTAGCAATCAAGGTTATGCTCACCTGAGTGCAATTAATAATATTATTATCATCTGATGAAGCCGACTACTGTGCCTAGAGAGTTCAACTTAAAATTGTAATCCCACATAAGTACTGGAAATTACAAATGGGGACTCGTTGAGTCACAAAGTGCTTCACATATTCTTTATTCTCTATGTTATTCTTTTTGTACGATAATACAGTTGAACTCATGCAATGCAATCTAAATGCTTTAATTAGCAAGATTAGAGTATTCCATGTGCAATACATGGGGCAAATTACTAAATGATTGACAATCAGGATATAACCCACTGGTTGATACCTTGCTTATATAGTCTTTACTAAACAAAAAAGAAAAAGACAAGCTGCAGCTTGTCATATGCAACTTAGAGTTTTATATTAAAAATTTCTCCGACTTACTTGACCATTGAATGATTGATCTAGCACTGCTCCAAATATTAAATTTGCATTAGGATCAACGAGGTCATAAATTACTTCGGCCGCAGCATTTACCTGCAGACCATGAAAAAGAGTGAAACAATGAAAGTGATAAGATATAAAATAGATCAAATATCAAGTGTCATATTTCTTTATCATATCTTAAACCCTCATGTCCAATTCAACTGGCTTCAGTAAATGACAAAAGATCTACCATTCTCAAAAGCTGAGTGTTTGTCATTAAAAGAAAATGTCGAGTGTTTGTGGAAAGCTTTGTAATTCAAAGTCACAGTGGTGTTTTTCAACTTTTGATCGTAAAACAAGTTTACTTCTTCAAAGTTTAGATCAGTTACAACAGAGCACAACTTGCCTCGAAGAGTGTTAAATCACTCCCACCAGTGATGTTCCATACAATTCCTGTAGCTCTTTCTATACCAATATCAAGTAAAGGAGACTGGATAGCATTTAGTGCAGCATCTCTTGCCCTTGACTTGCCTGCAATTTAACTTAAAGATACTCTGAGATGCCCTAGTAAAGGTACAAAAGCCATGCAATAGTTTAAAAATCAAATACCATACCAGCTTACTCAACTATGGATGGATTATGCTAAAAGGAATCTTAGGAATTTCAATGAAGAACAAATTAGGACTAATCTATATCATTTTTTTATAATACATGAACTTCAGAAACGCTGAATTTCTTGCCTTGAGACAACACAAGGAAACGTGTAAACTAAAACAATAAGATTTATGATGTACTTATCTATTTCAAATTACAAACATATCTCATGAGTTCTCATTTATCATTTTACATTAAGCAAAATAATAATATTAAAAGGAGAGTACATTTTTTTCTGAACATCTTGGCTATGCTGATCTTTTTATCTTTGAATTACCTGTGGCAGTTCCTATACCCATCAAGGAAGAACCAGCATTTTCCATAATGGCACGCACATCAGCAAAATCAACATTAACTAATCCTGGTACCTGAAATTGGAAAAGCGGATTGTAATATTCCAATAACAACTTAAAACAACAAAATTTGTATAAACAGTGTATCCATATATATTGCACAACTATCGTAAAGAGCTGTATTTTATGAATAATCAAAAACCAAAAAACAAAGCTAAAAAGAAAAATTGAACATGCTTTATAGATTCATTTACAATATAAGCTGATGTCAATGAGGGACCCATGGAAGTGTAATTCTAAATGGTAATGTCTACCAATGGAAACAGTGACTTTCGGTTTTTGGTTGGAACATAATATTAAAAATAAGTCAGCCGCATGGAATACATACTGTGATTATATCAGAAATGCCACGAACACCTTGCCTAAGTATATCATCAGCCAAGTTGAATGCTTCTGTTACTGGAGTATTTGGAGAAACAGCTGTCAATAGTTTGTCGTTTGGGATAACAATGAGTGTGTCAACATTGTTTCTTAGCTCAGCAATTCCTTCCTGTGCCTGAACAGCTCTTCGTCTACCCTCAAAGGAAAATGGTGTAGTCACAATGCCTACAGTCAATATACCCATAGACTTGGCAATCCCAGCTATTACAGGTGCAGCACCTGTTCCAGTTCCTCCTCCCATTCCAGCCTACAAGCAGAACTCCAGAGCATCATTGGCGAGAAATGTTGGATGTTTAAACCAAAAGAAAATTATACCACTGGCATGAACCAAAACTCCAGAGCATCATCGGCAAGAAATATTGGATGTTTAAACCAAAACAAAATGATACCACTGGCATGAATCAAATACAATATCTGCAATCACCATATCATACTAGGTATGAATATTTTATATTTTCAGCAAGAATGTACCACCTCGTATTATTTAACAAAGGAGGTGAATAGAATATGGAAAAGGAAGTAACGGATAGTCTCTTGAGAATATTCAACCATCAAACATGCTGACACAATAGAAGTTAATTTCAAGCAAAGGACTAATACAAAACAGTACGATTTACATACCGTCACAAAAAGCATGTCAGCACCATAAACTGCCTCTTGTATTGACTCTGTGCTCTCCTTGGCAGCGTTCATGCCGATATCTGGGTTGCCACCGGCACCAAGACCTCTAGTTAGATCCTGACCAATTTGCAGGCGATTCTCAGGATACACAGGTGACATTCTCATTGCTTGTGCATCTGTGTTAGTGATCCAAAATTCAACACCCTTCATGGAGCTCTCAATCATTCTGTTAACAGCGTTGGAACCACCGCCGCCAACACCGATCACCTTGATTTTTGCCTCATTATTATCATTTGGAACAGATTCCTCTAAGTTATCAATAAAAATGCCACCCCCAGGAGTCTCCTTCCTAGGATCCAGAACCATGCCTTCACCTCTCAGAAGGGAAATCTCTGGATGATTATTCAAGAAAGAGTCCTTGCTGGAATGGGAATTTATATTGTGGGGGTTAATAGAGCATCTAACACCACAAGAAGATGAAGAAGAACCAGCTCTCTGTTTCATGTGAAGTGCATTCCTTTCGACCAGCATTCCGGCCAACTGATTCGTGCATATCCGGACTGCTCTAGATCCACGATTGGGCGAACAACGAAACATGCATTCCTGATTTAATGGAGTGAAACATGGCAACTGTGCTGCCATCTTGACGACTAAAATCCAAATCAGTTCAGCAGCTTATACAGCAGAATTCACCACCTAGAACTTGAACGACATAAATGTGAAAACTTTTATGGCGTAAGTTGAAGGAGCACGTCCTAGATCTTGCCAATGTACATTTAAGAAGCAAATGAACAGATTATAGCTGAAGAACAATTACCAGGAAAAAGAAAAGAATCAGAAAACAACTAAAACCCCAAATTCACACATTGAAGTGGCGCCGTAAACTCTGAACCTTTTTTGTGGCGGCTGAAGCAAAGAAAAATCCCAACTTTCAGATTGGAGGCGACAAAACTTCACCTTGCAGATAACCCTACAAAACGCTCATCAGAATCGGACTCAGACGGCAACATAAACACGGCGAAAGATCACATTTTCACTGTAAAAGCGATAAATTTCACCGATAAAAACAATTGAATTCAAACCATTGAGAAGAAGTAAAGAATCAGATGCAGATTGCAGTACCAGAAGAACACGTCCGGATTTGATCTCTTGGGCTCATCCTGAGGAGAGAGAGAGAGAGAGAAGGAGGCGGCGACGACAGAGTTTAGAGGGGTTTTTTTTAAGCGGATTTGTTAGTTACAAACTAACCGCTTTAGGTTCGGACCTTTTTTTTCTTCTTCTGTAGATCCGATAAGGTCTCCAGTCTAAGATCCAACCGGAACTCCGCTATCCCCACCTACGTGGCAGCTTCTCAGACGTTCAAAAGTTTTATTATCTTTTTCTTCTCTCAAAGTTCTAACCCTTTTTCGATTGGCACACATAATTAGTAGGGGTGTGTCCCAGATTAAATGATCGGGAGCTAATAGCTCCGAGTTTGGGCTCCACCTTAATTTTTATTGATAAAGTTCCACCCTTTTTTTTTTTTTTTGGATACCTGCTCGGGGCCCCCGGTGTCCAGGGCTACTAGCACCTGACTAATCCGGAGTCGAGGTAAAGAGCAGAAATGATATCCATCTGGCCAAATTGGCGACTCCGGGGCTCGAACTCGGGGCTACTAGCTCCCGGTCCCTCAACCCGGGGCACACTCCTGCTAACCAAGTGTGCCAACCGAACTTGGTTAAGTTCCACCTCTTTTTAATAATCAAAAGATTTGAGCTCGTACGTTAAAATTAAGATCATTAAATCTCATATTTTAATCTCTCTCTACCTTTCAAACTTGTTGGATTTTGTTAGAAGGATCTTGAAGCACTAGAAGCAGCTAATAATGAGATTTATGAGGTGTGAAACTTCTTAATGGCTGTTGGTGTTGCAGAACCTGAAATCTTTGGTATCTGATATGATAACTCAAGGTGTTGTTCAATGCTGCTACATATATATATATAGAATACAAGGACTTGTATTGGGTCATCTTCTTACTTAATTGTCTCTACTTGGGAAACTATGCTAATTCTGAACTAATAAGAGTTCACTTTCCTGCTGAAATAACTTTTTTCCCCTCGTTATATGAGTTTAAAAGAGTATGAGGATGTAGGTTAATTCAATCCACACAGAGGGTTAATTAGGCTGCTTAGAGCCAGAGAAAGGTAGAATTACAAATATTAATGTGAGATGAAGCTTTTTTATCTAATACTAGCAGCAATTTGGTGTACGGTAGAAAATTAGGGATACTGACTATGCATAAATCTATCCTTTCCTTCCCCTCTACATTACAGATTAACAATGGAAGTGAAGATTCTTGATCTGTTCTATGTCAGATGAAGAAACCACGAAAAGTATGCGTATGTATGCTGAACATAATGTGCATGTATCCTGAAACTTTAGTTCTACAACTTTCTCCACTAACAAATCTTAGAATTCTCAGTAGATCAATTTTCTTTCCCTTATCACTGAACAGATGAAAATGATGATATCTTAGACATGTCTTTTTTGTCTTCTATTGTAGGTTTTGCTGAATTATATATCTGATATCTACCAACTAAAAGGACGATACTTATATCAAATTGACACTTTTTTTATGAAAGAAGCATTCATGTATTTTGTTTTCATGCTTGTATACTGCAAATTATCAAACCCTGTTATGTACACGTTTCAACAAATAGATACGAATGCTAGACAACAAGCACCAAGAATGTTCATCTAACAGCATATCTATTACTATGTTTCATCTCGGGGACTATTTCTTATACTGGTATTATTGATGATGCCCTGAATTTTAACCCAATAATCAAACCCTACATGATCCTTTGTGCATCACAACTGCTTAAATAATTGGGGCGGCGAAGCTGCCCGTCTCATACGGGGGTCCCATAATTGGGGCGATGAAGCCGCCCGTCTCATAAAGATGAACCTCGTAAATTTCGTATCGTCTTCTGTGTGCGAACTTATCTCTCTCTCTCTCATCTCATATCCGCAACAGTTACGCTAATTGCAAACTGGTAAACATTAAGATCATGGACTAGTCTGGAACTGCTATTCTATAGTCTACATTTTGAGCACCTTAAGCTGTTGGACTCTTAATAGACACTGATTGAAATAGGAGTACCTATATGTTATCTTGATCTGTCAAATGAAGTTAAAGTTTTTTGTGCCTAGCTACTGGTTGTTACATAATGATCGATGCATTTGTTAAATACTTGGAGACCCAAAATTGGTGTGTCTGCAGGTAGCATAGATTCTGATGGGCCCATTAACAAGTTTTGTAATATCATTGCTTGATCATTTGCCCACATAACTTGGACTATTTGGTGCTTGTATCTGAACAGAACAACATAACAAGACAAACACATGGTGAATACATTGTTGCTAATTGGTCTAATCCACAAAATAATTATTCTCTTTTTTGTTAATTAATTATTCCCATAATATTATATTCAAATACTGGATTTTGAACAGATTTGTTCAGGGAAATTAACAAATAAGCCATTAGTTTTTTTTTAAATAATTTTCAGACTTCTGCTGTTGCAACCACAATATAATTTTCGGTGAAGTTTACTTGAGGAGGCATGGTGCATGCAGCATTACAATTCTGGCTGGCAGATAAGACATCAGGAAAATATATTTATCACATTGTCATGCAGAAGAATATTGCAGATGGAACAGTTAAAGAAAAATAATATATAAGTGTTTCCACAAAGTCTCCAATTATGCTCCAATAGATCTCAATATGTATAAGCACTCAAAGAAGTATCTTTTAGATAAGCTTGTGGCACATTACTTATTTAAGCAATTGAGATCTTATTTGGTCTTACTGTCTCTTCTTTTATCATGGAAAAAGCAATTTTGTATGGAGCATTACTTATTTAAGCAGATTTAGGAACACAAATTGGAAAATGAACCCTGACTACTACTTTTTCTCGATATAGAGAAGTCTTTAGAGTTGAGATATTGGCCTGATGAACAGCTGAAAGTTCAGGTTTCATGCCTCATGCAAGAAACTTCTCAGAAACATTTTTTTTATTAAATTAATACAAAGTTGGTTCCACAAGAATCAATCCTCTTTCTGGGCACAACAACATCTCTTATTAGCTATCTAAGATAAAAAAAAAACCTTCATGGATTTAAACATATTCTTTTCTCTTCTTAATTGTTTTATTTTTTTTTCAGGACATGGATAGTTTTATTGTGTCAACATATTTTAACATGAATTTTCAGAGAACACCTAACTTAACCCTTTCTTTATGTGGCCATACGTTTTTCTAGGCCAATCATTGGCATGGAGAAGAATAATTGTTGAAGGGCAAAGCATAAAGTGCTACAGATGGTGGAATTTAATTTAATTATAAAAGTTTTTTTTCTGTTCTGAAATAGACTTTTTTCTGATAGATATTAGGATCATCTGCTAAAGCAAATTAGTAGTTGTGGATGAAACCTGAGGTTTAAGAGGTCTTGGGACCTTAATGCACCATATATGTTACAAGTGGATTGACAACAAAACAAACAAAGTGAACAATTAGGTGCAAAATTCTTCTAATTATTTGGTCATTTTGCTTTGTGGAACCAGTGCTCAAATTAAGCAGCTGAAAACAACATGCCCAACTGTTCCCTGCCCCTTTGGTTAAGCTTTCTCTTTGTGTAAGGGAATCTTGTTGTAACATAGTTTTAGGTAATTGACAAGGCATTGGATGTTGACTCACCAACAAAATATGGTGAGGATAATACCAAACAGAGCCATATATTGCTAGGGAGATTTGATTACCAAGTGTAATTGAAGTGGTTTGGATTTGTGGGAGGGAAATGCTAATTAATGTTTTAGTTGAGGAGGTCAATAGAAAACAAAAAATATGAAAGTGTGCACTTAATTATCAGAGGCCCTCTTTGAGTTGTAAATTGTAGACTCCACCAGCTCTTGAACATTAAACAAAAGATGACAAAGGCAACATAACTCTTTAATTTAAGTATATGGTGAACTCTCTTGTCTTCTATTGAATGCTGGTTTTGTTGAGAGAGAGAGAGAGAGAGAGACTCAATAGTCAGTTACAAGGAGTGGAGTAGGAGTCAGTGATTCTAGTGGGTTCCTGGCAAAGACCCCACCTTTTGTTGTTTCTTAATCTTCTCTCTTCTCTCTTTCTCTCAAGCCCCTTTTGGGACTTTGTCCACAAGGACAATATCTTCTGCACCATGGATTACTGTCAGAGGCAAAATTATTACTGGAAAGGGTGACAAGAACCCAAAGTTTCAGTAACAGGAGAGTGAGAGACAACTATGAATGGTCAAGGTCCAACATCAGATGATTCAGTTTTATAAAAATAAAGTACTCCCATCCCTCGTCCATAATACTCTCTCTCTCTCTCTCTCTCTCTCTCTCTCTCTCTCTCTCTCTCGTTTTAAGAAGAGAAAAGCCTGCTTCACACATAAAGGATGCTTAGGATCAACCGCATGGTATTATTTCTTTTTCTTCATTCCTTGCCATGGATATACAGAATTATGTCATATATTTTTGTGATCATATTGCAAAGTTTACTCTTTTCTGTTGCTGATCTCCTCCTTCTCTCTTGTTCTTGCTCCACTTTAGAAAGGATTCGTTGGCAATTCATGAAGGTATCCAAGTGAACAGCAGCAGTACAACTGAAGGCTGACTGCAGGAGGGACATCAGATCAAGCTGGTCAAAATCTTAGGCATGGTATATGGAGTCTCTTGGATGGCGAATCACAGAGTTGGTGAAACTGGACCTTCAAGTCAGCCGGCCATGGCTTATGGAGCTAATGGAATCACACTTTCAGCTACCAGCTTCTTGTACTGATCATTCATGTGTCAATTTCCAGCTTAATTATGCTCTTCTTTACTTCAAAGTTGTGATTTGCTTAGTTTTAGAACATATATATACTGCAATTGCTTGTACTTGTCCAGCTTTGGCAGGTAAAATTTCATTCTTTCATTTCATCCTCTCAAAGAACCATCAGCTTTTACATGTTTCTTGTAGCTTTCTCTCCACTTTCTTATCATATACTTCCTCTACTTTGAAGTATAGCTTGATGGATATTGTTCATCTTTTCCATCCAATTTTAGCTCTATCATGCTTATAGAAACTAAAAATTAATATATGGTAGCTTTATCTTTTGTCATCAATCTGGTAAATTTTGTCTTATCCCTATTACATGGATTGATTCATTTTTTTTCCTTCTTTTTTTTCCTTCATGTCATGAGTTTTTAATGTTCTTAAGGATTTATGTGGTCACCTTGTTTAATGGAACTGGTTTTGTATATTTGATCTCAGTGACCAGGAAGGGGCTAATTATTTTGATGAATTGGGAGAGGCTCTCATGCATGGAGTTGTTGGCAACAGACATGATACTGAAGAAAGAAAGTGTAGGTCTCTCTCTCTCTCTCTCTCTCTCTCTCTCTCTCTCTCTCTCTCACTCACTAACAATACAAGGTCACCTCCAAGAATGTCGTCTCCAGAGGGTAGTCATGAAAGTGGTCTCCTGAAAGGTTGCTTTGCTGTTTTGTTTTCCACCTTCATGGTGTCATCTGAAGGAGGAGCTTGAATGGTGTGAAGGATCCCAACCATATGGATATGGGAAGAGAAAGAAAGAAGACCTACCCCTCCCTCTCTTTCTCTCTCTTCCAAATTTTCTATTGCTAATTTACTACTACTACTGACTCTTTGCAAGCCGTGAAAAGGGAAAGGAAAAAAAAAAGGCTCCTTTAAGAACACCACTGACACCTCGGTCTTTATTTCTTCTGATTCTGGGACAGCTTTTTATCTGACCTCTGCAACCTCTCTCTCTCTCTCTCTCTCTCTCGATTATGCAGCCTTTTTCACGTCGAACAGACCCCCAACTCTAGAGATCTTCCCTTCATGGCCAATGAGATCTCATCAAACTCACAAGGTAAGGTCCTTT
>LTAE01003778.1:0-10949 GCA_001647135.1 Pontederia paniculata | reverse complement strand
TACGACGAAATCTTCCGGCTGAAAAGTGCGGCAGCGAAGTCGGACGTCTTCCACCTCATCACCGGCATGTGGATGACGCCGGCGGAGCGGTGCTTCCTGTGGATGGGCGGTTTCAGACCATCCGAACTCCTCAAGGTCCGCCATGTTGTTCATTTACTTGTATATATCAACAATTTTGATGAAGACTACAAATTAATTCTTGCTTCGTTAACTTGATCAGCAGATTTTGATACCTCAAGTGGATCCCTTGACTGAGCAGCAGCTGCTGGGGATCTGCAACCTGCAGCAGTCATCGCAGCAAGCGGAGGAGGCGCTGTCGCAGGGACTGGAGCAGCTGCACCAGTCGCTGGCCGACACAGTTGCCGGCGGCTGGACGTCGACTATGATTAACGAGGCTTCCAGCGCTGGGAGTTACATGGGCCATATGGTCGTTGCACTGGGGAAGCTTGCAAACCTCGAGGGTTTCGTTCGACAGGTTCGTGATCTTGCCATCGATTTCACTTCATGCAATTACGTAGCGCAGCATGCAGGTTTTTTTTTCTTCTCTTGTTCTTGTTATATCCAAAGGGTGCAATATCTGCAATAAATATGATTAATGCATGCATAGCTAAGGAACAATGCAACTGCTCAGTGGTTTTAACAGATATTTAATGCCTTGATTTAAGATGTCTAATTAAGCAACTTCTAGGTCTCCAGCAGATTTATAACATCACAACTGTGATAAGATAATTGAATGTGCATATGCTTTTAGGTACATATGAAACTAATTCTGTTAAATATATGAGAAAGTCTGGAAGATCAAATTTTTTTTTCTCTGAAATAATAAGTAACAACTGGACTTATTTCTTCCTGGTTATCGGTCCATGCAACTGCAATTCTGCTAACTGTTGTGATCAAATAATTGATCAGTTTTTTATTATACATTGATTAGCTAGAACCATTTTTTCAGGAAAAAAAACTGTTTTTTTCTTTGTGTTTGATTAGGTGTCTGAAAAAAAATAAACAAAATGCTTTCAAGTACTTCGGAAATTTGAAAATTTTGAAATTTTGAATAGAACAATAAACTCCAGGTCATATGAAATTGTTCTTGGCCATACAACTAAAATTTGTGTCCATCATATGAAAAATTATTGATAATGCTTTGAATCTTAATCTAGTGATCATTCCTATATGATTCTCTGTGCATTACAGTCGTCGAATATTTGGGACGACGAAGTCGCCCGTCCTATACGGGGGTCTCGTTGACCGGGGATGTAGCCTAGTTAAGGGTGAATCTCGTAAATTCGTGTCTTCTTTGTGTTGATTTCTCTCTCTCTCATCTATTTTTCATAACAAAAATAATTCCATTGCTGTTAATTCTATGCATGCATCCAAATACTAATCCAGTTTCTCGTCTCTTGTCTTGGCTTTCTCATTTAACATTAATTAATCTGACCTAATATATGTCCTTATGTTAGAAAGCTCGATTCTTCTTATGGTACTAATTAATCCATAATTGGTATGAACAGCAGAAAGCAAGGGAGAATTTGCATACTTAAAGTATGCATAAACAAAAACCACAGTTGGTGGCTTTAGTAGAAGCAATTATTTATATTTATGTGTCAAATAACTGGTAGGATAAAAAGAAATGTTAGATGTCATAGATATATAAAAGTTGATATGTATATAATACGAGAGAAAAAAGAATATGTAGCGTACTTATAGAAAGCAACAATTTTTATATAAATGAACGTTCAAATTTTTTTATATAGGAAGTGTCATTACTTTTTGGTGCACTACACACATTACATTAAATGTGCGCTACATGCTCCCTGTCCGCAATGTACTTTTATTGCATAATACTATATATATAATACTCTCTCTATCTCCTGCTTAATGATATATGTTGGCCTGCATGTCCTGTCCCACTAGAATTTTTTTTTTGCATATTTTCCTTTCATCTTAGTGCTGACCCATCAAAATAAAAAAGAAAGCTACATGGACTTTTCTTAATGCATTATAGAAATGATTGGAAGTTGCTATGCATGTATAGTAGAAAAGAAAAGGACGCAACAACTCGACCTTTGTTTATGTCCTTAGATAAGGCCACCCTTCCTAGATCTCTATCTTTATATATACACATACCATATAATATACATCCACATGCAATATGTCGACATATTAATATAGTCGTCCAATAAAGTAAGATCAGTGCAACAGGTCTGCATGACACATCCATTATTTATTAATCATCATGGTTAGATTGTGTAGTGTTCTTGTTTTCTATAGATGAAGAGTTCTATATCTTTGTCATAGTGGGTTGTTCTTGGTGTTGGGTAGGAACTAGGCATTAAAGATTATACACATACACACTGATCAAAATTTCTCGGTGAAACATCACAAAAATATAAACTAATACTTAAGAATCATTCTAGTCTTTCCAGTTTTCGCATGAACAAGACAAGTCATCGGTTCTAAAATCAAATCTTGTGCTCACCAATATATATTTTCTCACTAAAGATATATCTGCATGATGAGAGGTTGGTAGATTACATTGACAGTGATTTCTGATCTTTGTGTTAATTAGCAGTTCTTTCTTTCCTTTTTGAGAAAAAAAACTTATATTTTGCAGCTGCAAGAAGGGCTACGTTAATGAGTTAGTGCCTTGATTACTGATTTCAATATAATTGCAATATATGCAGGCCGACAATTTAAGACAGGAGACCCTTCACCAGATGTGCCGGATTTTAACNTTTGCAGCTGCAAGAAGGGCTACGTTAATGAGTTAGTGCCTTGATTACTGATTTCAATATAATTGCAATATATGCAGGCCGACAATTTAAGACAGGAGACCCTTCACCAGATGTGCCGGATTTTAACGATCCGACAGGCAGCAAGATGCTTCCTGGCCATCGGAGAGTACTACAGCCGCCTCCGAGCTCTTAGCTCCATCTGGGCTTCTCGCCCTCGAGAGTAAGATTTCTATATTCTGCAACTCATGGTTATTTTAGCCGATTGATCTTAAAGATAATTAAAGATCCTCTATTTCAGTTCTGCAACATTAAGATCAGTATAAACAGCTTTTTTTCTTCCTTCTTTTCCTCTTCTTTTTATATATTAGTCTCCAACTATTGCATTAGTTGAATTATTACGTGTGGTGCACTAAATGTAACGAATTGGCTGCTTTAGTTTGCCTCCGAGTTGGTAACCAACAACTAAAAGGTTTTGTAGTGTAGCTTCAGGACCACTTCAGTTCTTTCTCCCACACATAAATTTTACAGTATCTGTGGAAGTTGTACCTAGAAATCATTAATGAACTGATCTCATGTATATATATTTATATGCATGTATATGGTTGGGGCCACAGGATCCATCCATTGCTGGTCCTTAAATAATCTGCCATCCTCCACCTAAAATGGAAAGCTCAGTCCACTTTGAGTTTCACTTTTTGTGTTTCTTGGTGGAGCAGTGCAAAGGACAAGATGATCTGATCCAGATGTATATAATTGGATGTCCTGATTAAGTGCATGCATGCATGCACATTCAATGATTAAGCTTAGGATATATGTATATATGGTCATTTCCTGCTCTATCTTCCTTGCACAAATTAATTGAGAACACAACAAATCCATGTGCAGTAATATGGTCAGTGATGAGAGCTCCTGTCCAACAGCAGCAGCAGCAGACCTGCAGCAAATAATTCAGCAGCCTGCAGCAGCACAAGGTCATTTTTCAACCTTCTGAGTAACCAATTAATCCAGTAGCACTCTACAAGTTGGCGACTGCATCATGGCACTGACACAGTTCTGAAGAGAAGGTGGAAATTATGAAGCTACATATCAAATGCAAATGATCAGAGAGGCTGTATTTGTGAAAATGTTGTTGTTGAGAGGAAAAAAAAATTAACTCGGCAGAAAAATGGAAAGGTTATGAGAATTTGTATTGTTATGGTCTCGGATCGATCTCTTTTGTTAGCAAACGTTTCATATTATGACTGGCAGGAAATGGAAGTGTCATCATTAATTGTACCATTGTCATATTATCATGTAGATAAGAATAGGATCACTAATATTAACTTCATTTTTTACTTGCCATCAATTCATGATGCATTTCATATAAGTTGTCACTAATGTCTATTATAAATTGAATGTGATGAATTATTCGAATATTGAATGTTTTTATGCTAATTAAATAAAAATCAAATTCATGAGTTGATTATTTTACCCAACCATTTAATTCATTTCTCATTAATTTCTTAATTTCTTTGTGGAGTGTGCATGGCATAAGCACCGCCATAATGTGAAATATTATCCATTGAATGTAATTTGAGTGGGCATTATCAGACATGGGGGCCCATTCAGAGGACCCTATGGAAGGCGACAACTGATCCATTAAAAGAGAGAAGGACCCACTAGATGAGTCTTAATTTGAATTCCTCATTTTTTTCTCTTTTCGCAACAATAATAATAATAATAATAATAATAATAATAATAATAATAATAATAATAATAATAATAATANCTTTAACATAATATTTAGTATAATTATTAATTTCATAGCTCTCTCTAATCATCAAACTCTAAAAAGTATTTTTATTGGTATAATTATTAATTTCATAGCTCTCTCTAATTATCAAACTCTAAAAAGTATTTTTATATTATTAATTCATATTTAAAAATCTCGACTTTTTAAGTATATTTGTAGTTTTTTTATATATTTTTTCGTGCCTTTAACCCGTGTATTCTTTTTTTTTCCATTGTCATAATTCAATTAGTTCTTTTGCTCTTATTATTAATAATTAATAGTTTAATAGTAATTACTTGTGTTTTTTCTTGTCTTTAATCAAAATGTCCCAAAAATTCTTTTGCTCTTATTATTAATAATTAATAGTTTAATAATAATTAGTTGTGTTCTTTCTTGTCTTTAATCAAAATACCCCAAACATTCTTTTGCTCTTATTATTAATAATTAATAATTTAAGAGGAAAGAAATTCAATTATTTTGTTGATTTTTTTGGTTCCTTTGATCAATGGCCCTTCAAATTTCTTTGATCTTTATGTACATTTATGATTTTTTTATATATTATTTTTTGACTTTTAAAATATAATTAATTATATTTTTTTCTCTTCTGAAAATTTATAGACATATTCGTATGATGTACTAAATTATTAGTTATATATACTTTTTGTTAATGTCATATAAAATTTTATTACATGAAAATAATTTAATTATTTATTTGCTAATAATAATGATGGTTAGAACTTTAAAAAATGCTTTACTTTCCTATTTCTTTAGTATTTATATTGTATAGAAAAAAATACTTCAAAGTTTAAAATAGATAATCATATTAAAATTTAATATCTCATTTTTAGTTTAGTTAGTGAATCCAGTGACAATAATTCTAGCTCCGTCTTGGAACTAACACTATACATTTATTAAAGATATGTTTTGCAAAATAACAGTATATATTTACATTAAATATAGGACAGGTCTAAGTATTATATTATCCATACTCATCCGATGGTAGCACCTTATACAATATAATATGTTCAATATTAACATATGATGCCGACATCAATCCATTCTCCAATTATATACATTCGTCGAGTAGAGAAGGAATTCAAGGTTGGCATGCATTTGTTTGTTTGCATATATGTTCTAACATATTCTTACTTGTGATAAGAAGTTGGGGTTCAACAATTATTAATTAGCTACTGGACTCTTCCTCTGAAGTCTGAGATGATGTGATAGGACCTTGTCAATTTCAGCTGATTAACGTGATGCAACATTTCATTCAATTCTCCACTTGGAACTCTTTCTTTTTCTTCTTATCCTAATGTGTATAAACATTATGCAGAGCTCAAATTTTGTGAATTGAGAATCCTATGAAGGATGTTGTCTTACCATATTATGTAACCAAATCTGCATACAATTTTATAATGATGAACACTTAAAGACACTTCAAAATATATAATATTTTGAAAACAAAGAAAATGAGTTTTTTTATTATTATTAATTTTTTTTTTTTGCAATTTAGTTCAGGCATGTTAAATGAATAGCGAATTGGAGATCGGACCGTCAGAGATGAACCTTCTTGAAGTACTTGATCTGAGATGCTTCTAAGTTCACTATAATATGAGACGCTTCTAAGTAAATGAGTGTACATGTAGTTTGCAACATGAGAGACAGAGAGAAGGGAACAAAAAAAATTAAATAAATAAATGAAGACTATTTCAGTAGGGTCCTCAATGATTGCTTTCATCTTCTACAGTTCATAAGCACAAAAGTTACTCATCTACTGGAGTCTATGATCATAAACATGTTTCCATATCAGTTAAACTGTTGGTGAGGTCAGCTATTACTATACTGTTCTTATTTGGCATCTAATGTATATGATTAGTATCCAATCACAACAAGCTAAGAAAACTTTGTCATCAGTTGATGCATTCTCAAGGTATTCAGACCTCATATAGTTTAAATATCCAAACCCTCAAAATTAAAGCGTCGTCCTGCTCATCCGACATGTAAGTTGCTATGCCGACAAGAGCATGTGGATGAATTATGAGCTTCATTAATTCAATTGGAGAAGAGGAAAAAGTTTGAGCAACTGCTCAAATGCAGAAGCTTACATTCTTCCATTGGGGATAGAATTCAGTGGAGATGTGATTTTGCTGTTGCAACGAGTCATTGCATTAAACAAATAGACAATTGTGAAATAAAGAAGGAATAACATCTGCATCACAATGGTCACAGAAGTTATTTTAAATGCCTTTTTCTAGGGATCCTGAAAACACTACAAAATTCGAACAGCTACAATGCAAGGCATTTTAATGGTTTGAATAAACAACAGCTTCTAGGCTAAGAACATTATATTGGTAGTTGTTAAAGGACAAGAAGCCGAGCTCAGATCTAACTTTTTATTTGAGATACATATACAACTATTGCTTTAGTAATTTAGCATAAAAATCTATTATCTCAAGGTGCGTGAATCAGCTTCCAAAGTGCCTAAAAACTATTTCAGAAAAAAAAAAGTTTTCATAAGTAAAAAGGAGCTGACAAATTTTAGAACTACAAATGATACAATTGGAAAAAATGGTCACTTGATACTGTAACATTGTACAAAGCGACAGACAAATTGGGAGCTGTCAGGAATTGGTAAACGTGTATAGAAAAGAATTGACTTTGCTTAGCTATAAATCCCAACCTACCTAAGTTAGACCAATTGATTTGTTGGTTAATCAACTATAAAGACTCTCTGTTCTAGAATTTTGTATGCACAGATATTGGACATTCTTCAGAAGTTCAATGCTAATTCTGAGATATCGTCCATTGGAATGTGTAGGCCGTCCATGAAATCAACATCCTGTAATGTCTCATCGTCAACTTCAGCGTTCAGCCAAGCTGCTAGATCCTGACCTTGTCCACCAAGTTCTTCAGCTACGTCTAATCCATCAAACGACACTATTCCATGGTGTAGTAAGTTTGGGAAAGCAGAATCATCCATTTGTTTAGTTGAATCATGCACCTCTGTACCACTAGGCCTCTGCAATTCAACTTCCTGATGTATGGCATTACTCTCACTGGATTCTATCAATGTCGGTGACATGATATTTTGTGTCTCCGTAATTCTACCAAGACTCTTTTGCTTTGGTTTTGTCTTTATTTTACGTTCTCCCCTGCCATTGCTTAATGATGGACGACCAGTTTTGGCAGTGGAGCTTCTTAAGGATCCTTCCTTGTCTCTCTCTCCATCAGTTTGTTTCCACTTCGCACTACTCAGAGTGGTGTTAAGTGTGGATTTGGGTTTTGAAGTAGCAGTTGTGACAACTTCATCTAGAGGCACCTCCTTTTTCTTCCCTCTGTTTGAAATTTGAGAACCATCTTGTTGTGAATCCGTTGGACCATTATCTACCGTACTGTCAAGCCCATGTCTCTCAGTCATATTTGGTTTCCCTGCGAGCCAAGTAATACAAGTTTCAAATGAGACTAGAACAATTTGTCAATAATTGCATATCCACTAGTTAATGATGAAGGCTCTGGAATTAATACAGTTCAAACTACCTTTGAATGCAAAAGAACATAAAGGTCTAAGTCAATTACTCGTTATGATGCTCTGGAATCAAAGTGATTCTATGTGCATAATGATCAATGATACTGCAGACAAAATAGGGAAAGAGAGGAAGCGAGAAGTTGTTGGAGATACATGTGGAAAAGGAAACTTCATGGATATGCATGAATTTTTCAACATATAAGCAAATGGGAAGAATGTTATGGTGCTTAAGATCCAAGGTAATAATTATGTGATTTCCACATGCATGCCAATAGGATGTATTACCATTGGTAGATTTAGCATTATTGTTGTGAACAGGTGCAGTCAATACATCCCACAAAGTAGGCTCATTGAAGCAGCTTCGACCAGTTTCTTCAAATTTCTGGCATCTGGAAATAGTCCTCTTAGCAAAACCTAATGACATCTGTTTTGAAACCCTACTAACACCACTTTTGTGACTTGAACTACTACGACCACCCTGTAGAAGATAAAACGTCAATAAAGATTTCCAACCACTTAGTATCTGACATATAGTGGTACACCATTAACATATTTTATGGGCTTCAACAAAGGCATTCAATGCACTAAAACACTATCACAGGGTGTAATTCATATATGAGATGACAAAGAGCTGAGTAAGACCTAACTCCAAACTAAAGCACAAAAAGAAGATGAAATGATAGGCACATCCAAAAGCTTAACAACATGATTAAGTGAGCCAAAAAACAATAGCATGTTCATTTTTTTAAAAAAAATGCCCATTTATTCATGACATGAACATATAGAAGCTAATAACTACACATTTAAAACCGTCGATTACAAGAAGCAACAAAAGTTAAAGAGTGATCAGACACAACTCGCATCATATATGGTGGTTTTTTTTCTTGAGAAAAGCATAAAAGATATACTAGAAAGATTTAATGGCAGGAAGTGAGATGTTGATAGCTTTTTCATTTGAAATGTTCACAAGACTCTAGATAGCATTTTCCAATAAATAAAACACCATAATGTTTGTATAATCTAAAACAATCATCCAGCATAATATTAAGCCATTATAATCGCACTGCTGATGTTTTGAGGACTCCGGGGATATAGAGTAAAATACCCAAGAAAGAGCAAGGGAGAAGAAAAGAGATTGGAGCCTTGTTATAATAGAACAAGGAGTGGTCACAAGGGGGTCCTGGCGGAATTCAGAAATAAAAAAATAATGATACAAGGTGGATTGGTGGTAAAAGAAACACGTTATGTTTTGTATCATCTGCAAATTGACAGTCTATGAAACAAAAGAGGAACAACAGGAGACTCCATAATGGATTGCCACAAAAATTAGTTATAAAGTAATAGCATGAAACACATGGTATATGTACAGAAAATATTGGCAAGTTTACTATAAGTGGCTTCTAAAATCTTTTGCCATTAAGCTCATGGGAACTCTTTTGTGTTTCAACAACTTCCAATATATAAATCCAGGGACGAGTGCTTAAATTATTACCATCAACTTTTTGTGAGCCATCTCAACAAGTTTGTTGATAGCAAGTTGTTCGAGATTCCTGCAACATAAAAAATTGAAGCTGTTTGATGATAATAGATGACACAAAAACTTACCAAGTCATGTGAATACAAATACGGAGGTGCATACCTCTCCTCAATTTCTTTCGCCTGAAAATTTGTTTTTCCTAATTTATCTAACTGAGGCTTCTTTTGCTTGACCTGTTGTAACAGCCAAATATCAATGGCATGGCTACAGGAATATCCATATGATTCAGGAATCATCTTTTTTAGAGAGAGAAAAATCATCTTGGTTCCAAGAAAATAACAAGCAGGGCCAAGGTGTTTCCAAGAGCAATGTGTTTATGCCAGAAGGTTAAACACTAGAATCAGTTTTTTCCCTGAATCTATGCCCATTATTCCATTAAGATTGATAATTTACATGAGTTGCTTAAAGTTTTTTTACGAGGATGAGTTACTTGGATTGACGGCAAGTTTTCCAATGATCGGTCTCAGAAAAAGAGTAAAAGCTTTGATAAGTGTAATAATAAGTGAGTTACAGTATGTATCTAAAAAGAAACTAATGAGAATGCACCATGTTTGTCTATTGCATATATGTAATGCAAAAGTAAAAGTATAAGTACTATGTCAAACTTAAAGACACCTGAAAAACCATATATGCCACAAAAATATGCTGTGTATGCATTTTATCCATCTAAAAAAGTAAGGGTGATAAAATAATCAACATCTAACCTGATGGTAAAGCATAATTTTAAGTTTTGAAATTTCTTTGCCAATCTCTTCAGAGCAACCCTCGACTAGCTCAGGCTGTAACAGGAGACAACATATTTTAAGGTAACCATCCAATTTTTAAGAATAGATAAACATTTCAATATTCAGACAGAAATTCAACTGCTATAATAGTATCGATACTACAGGTAAAAAAAGACAAGATTAAGGATAACATACAAGATTTTATCCAGGATATGTATAACAAGATACGTTAACCACATGAAAGCAAAGAAGTTAAAATCGGGTTATTACTAGCATTAAAACTTTCCATCAAATCTTTCCCCTTCTCCACAGATTCATATTTCAAAAGTTTAAAACTACCACAAGATTAAGGATAACATACAAGATTTTGTCCAGGATATGAATAACAAGATACGATAACCACATGAAAGCAAAGAAGTTAAAATCAGGTTATTACAAACATTAAAACTTTGCATCAAATCTTGCCTCTTCTCCACAGATTCATATTTCTAAAGTTTAAAATTACCACAAGTTCAAGGACAGTTGGCACTTGATTAAATGAGCTTTGTGTAAAACTTAGATCATGAATTTCGGGGTAGCATGGAATGTATGAAGATGCAATTAAGACGGATCAGATAAAAACTCTTGCAGAAGGAGGTAAAGGTACTAAGAACAACTT
>LTAE01003777.1:34097-45864 GCA_001647135.1 Pontederia paniculata | reverse complement strand
CCCCCCCTTCTTTTGTTCCAAAGCATATGTTTTTGTGATAACGTTTTCCTTCCTTGTCAATTTCTTTTTTCCTTCTCTTTTTTTTCGACTATAGGGATGTGAAAGCAAAAAGATAGAAATTCCCTTAGCATATCATCACATTTTCTTCCGAGAATATTCAATGAGGATGCTAACGATGCCACAACAAGGCATACTCTTGACTTCTCCAAGTAGAGAGTTAGATGAATAGTTATTGAGGGTGAGAGGAGTTCTTCTCTGTGGCAGTATCCATCCCTTTCTTTCTAGAATACTCAGGTAGATACCTGGAGTGCTTCAAGAGCATACTCTTGACTCTTCCAAGTGGAAGGTCTGAGGAGTAGTTATTGAGAAAATTTTAAAATAAACATCCCGCAGATTTTTGGGGTGGACTATGACAACTTCAAATTCATGCTCTACTGTGGGTTCGGTCATCAACAAAAGTCTGAAATTCTAAGGACTAATTAGGGTTGTGAGGTGGGGATAAATTGGTGCATGGAACTTTGGTTGCCAAGTATGAATAGTAAGGTCGATCATAACATCGAGTCGTAGTGTTGAAATTAAAAATTCAAATAATCATGTGGCTTGAACTATATATTTTTTTGATTCATAAGTTCAATAAAAGCAAGACAAGTATCATGAGTGTGCTTCAAATTTTCAAAATTTGCAGTAGTCAAAGGAGTGGCTAGTCGTGGTGTGACAAAAATTCAGTAATTGTGAGAGGGTGTGACAAATCCACTGAAAATCCAACAAGTAGGGTTGTCAAATAGTAGATAACAGGGGTATGATGAACAAGCAAGATAGAACATGATCATGAGCAGTATCTCAAGACGTGCAAGAAAATTACATGGCATGAGAACAAAGTTAAGAGTGGAGTATGTGATCATACTATGACCTCTCCGAACTTAACCCCAACATTGTCCTCAGTGTTGATGCTAAGCTAGGAGAGTGTTGCTCACGATCAAAGGGAGGATTCTTCATCGGATCTCTCCTCTCCCTCAAACTCCGACTCTGCGGTCAACTTCTCCATCTGAGCCAATAGCTCCTCCTTTAGGTCTCGATTCTGGACGATAATCGCTTCCAAGATCGTCGTGTGCTTGCATTTTTCTATCAAAATATCATTAAAAATACCTTGTGATGTGTTGTCTCCAGAGGGTTGTGAAGTAGATGCAGCTGCAACAGTGTGAGGTGCGCTGCACTCGGGTGTGAACAAGGTCCATTTCTTCCCTCCCCTGATGTTCGTGAGGTCTGGGTTGGGAAGTTCCAAAGAAGTTTCGTTGCTCTTATACATCAAAGCATAGGCACCATTCCTAACTGTGACGACCTTCATACCTATCATAATTGAGAGGTCGATCCTTGTCGCTCCTCTCCTTGCATGTAGTTCCGAGAAATTTATCAGGCACGATGTGGTCAATCCACCAACTACAGTTGGTCCTTTCTCTGAATTGGCTACGCGGGAGATATAGTCTAGGAACATGTAATCGATGTTAACCGTCTTCCCCTTCAGTAGTCCCTATATCAAGTACAATTCAACCTCCCTGACATTTGCTTTTGGGTTGTAACAGCCGAAAAGTGTTATCTAGTACCTTTTGGATGTACCTGATCATGGGGTTTTGGAGTGATGAGGACTTCACCTGTGGGATTGCCAAATGATTCTCTCCTTTGACCCACAATTTGGTGGCCTTGTAGCTCGTATTCTTCCTCTGGACCGCCTTTGGGGAATCCATAAATATCACGGAATTTGTCAAAGCTCCATTGAAACCCAATGTTGAATAGGTGAAAGTTCAGGTGAATGTCATCCTTGGTATTCTCAACTTCTAGGGAGCTTAAGAATTCAGTAGTTATAGAATCATAAGTGGGCCAAGAGTTCAGGAAAAACCTCTCAATACCCATCTTCCTTAATTGCTTCCTCAAATCTTCCAGCAGGACAAGTGCTTCAAGGGCTTCGACATCCAGATATCTTGTGGCAATGATCTCTTTTGTTTTTAGCTTTTCGTATAATGTATTATGCTGATCATCGTGGTACTGAATATGTGTTGGGCGGCGAAGGTGGTCCTCTAGGCGGGGCTCTTCTTGCTGATTTTATGATCAATTGGTTGTTTTGATGTTGACGGTGAAGCAACATCGTTTGGCGGTGCTTCAGTTTCCAATGCCTCAGTCTCAGTTGTTGTTTCCTCTAACTACGGGGGTGTGACTGCTAGACTGCTTGGTTGTGATGGAGTAGTGGTGCGGTTATCGACTAGTGATGAGGTTTCTGCTGACAGGGTGTCCGGTTGCAGGGGTGTGACATGTACCTTTGCATTACGAGGTGTAACCTCCGACGGGGTGTTGTGCTCTTTCGTCGTTTTCTCAATCTCTAGTGGGACTGGTTGGGCATTGATGTTGTCAGGTTGCAGTGCTTCATTGTTTCGCTTCCTCTGCTTCATTACCATAGGTTGCATGTCCTTGTCCTCTTCTTCGTCTTTAGAGGGAGTTTGTGCGCCCTTTTCTTCTTTGGCTTGGAAGGTGTAGGTTTCTTCTTTTGAACATACTTTCACATAATTTTCTTTTTTGGTTGATCAACAATTGTCGGCTTCTCTACTTGCTATGGTTGCTTCCTTTTCTTCTGCACCCGTGCGGCTAGCGGAAGATCATCGTCAGAGTCATCTCTAGTAGGTGCTTCAGTGACTATTGTCATCTTCTTCTTCTTTTCCGCCATGGCTGGTGATGCGTAGTAATTTAGTCATATTTTTTCATATCATTTTTATCTCATTTTTCATGCATTTTGTTAGCATACACATCCATTAAATATATATTTCATTTGTTTTTTTTTATTTTTTTGGAGTTAGAGTCTACATAATTGGTATTTTTATATGTCCAGTGCACTCAATGGGGCAACAAGAGAAGGACACCAAAATCTCAGAAAAATTCAGAGAGTACATATATACATACTTCTGAGCTTCAGTCACGGTCGTGACATGCTTGTCACGTGCTGTGACATCAACAAGGAGAAAAACTATGTTTCGATTACGGTCATGACAATTTTATCACGGGCCATGATGGCAATGGAAGAAAAATAATGCTTCGGTCACAGTCGTGATTCCCAGATCACGAGTCATGACTTCTTGAGAAAAAAACGTTGTTGATTGGTCACGTCTGTGTTGTGGGCGTGACATGCTAAAACTGTTTCGGTCATAGTCGTGACACTTATATCACAGGTTGTGACGCATTATGGAGAAAAGACAAGTGTTTGGTCATGGTCATGATTTCCATATCATGGGTCGTGAGACATGTGCGATCATATATTACTGTTCGGTCACGGTCGTGACATTTCTGTCATGGATCGTGACGTGAACCATGCCTAGTATAAGTGTTCCCTCACGACCGTGATATTTTTTTCATGAGTCATGATAAATGTTTGTCATGCGCGATTTATTACATTTTGAAGGCTATTATAAGTCTTTTTTTACGGTCAAGATCTATTTTTTGGTTTTGATCTTTCTCTGGACGATTTTCCTCAGGTCTAGGGTTCTTCCCACCTATAAATAACCCCCAAAATCTCATTTGGGCTTCAAGCCTAGGAGAACCTAAAGAATGAGAAGATGAACTCCCATGTATTTTATGTTGTTGGATCATCGATTAGAAGGTGTAAAACTTTTGTGAATAACTGATGTTGTATGTTAATCTCTTCTCCTATTGTATATCCGGATGAACTCCCATGTATTTTATTAGTTCTTTTTGGAGATTTTACTTGTAAAAGAGAAAATCCAAAGAAACCCTAGTTTTATATAAAGTTCATTTTTTCCAATTTCTTATGTGTATGTCATGATCATTCTTTGTATGATGTATAATCTGTTATCATCCTATAGAGGAATAGCATATCTTGATTTCATCTGAATGCCTGAATTGATTTATGAATTATGTTAGTCAAACATTTCATACCACACTTAGTATTATCATAGAGAAAAATGTCAGGTGTGAGGTCTGTGAGATTGTCATCGNGATTTCATCTGAATGCCTGAATTGATTTATGAATTATGTTAGTCAAACATTTCATACCACACTTAGTATTATCATAGAGAAAAATGTCAGGTGTGAGGTCTGTGAGATTGTCATCGTGGAAAGGAGCAATCCATAGTTTAGGGATTACAGTTCATTGTATCTCAAAACCTTAATAGATTAGATTACCATCTTAGAGAAGACCAATAGAGTCTATAGGTTTGAGATAGTTGATGTATACTGGAGAGGACATCAGATTTTAGGTAAACCTTAATCCTCTTAGGAATTGGTGGATTTCAATTTTAATATTTTAGGTTAGACTTTTCCCTATTTATTCATCTAAGTCCAGTGCTTGATGTCATCATTCTGACGCTTACTGATCATACCATTATGAATTGTTTTATTTAAAATTCTTTTGACTATATCTTATCCAAATTAAATGTACCCCTCTCCTTAGTTTAGTTAGTTAACTTTAGGATAATAATTTTTTCGTGGGATCGACACTCTAATCATTCTCTATTACTTGATACGACTAGTGCACTTGGTAGCCATTTACGTGTATACTTGGCAAGCATCAGTCGGCTTGGACGCTTCCTTCTTCTTCGTGATAGGCATCGGCTGCGATGCAGTGGTTGCCGGTTCTTTCGAAGGTTGTGGTCTCTCCACAATCATCAGAGTCTTCGTGCTCTTTGTGGTCAATCGACGCCTCTCCGGACTAAGGCTTTTGTCTTATATATGGAGACTCCAATTTGCTTCAACGGGATGAGTTTCTTTCTCATCGCCGTTGGTTGAGTTGTCGACAACGGTGGCATGGTAGAAACGGTAGGGATTTCCTAGGTTGATATTGTCTTTGTGGTATCGGTCACGGTTGGGACTTCTGTGGAGGTTGGAGCGAACGAGGGTTTCTCTGTGGTTGTGGTTGTGGTTGGAACTTCCGCATGAGACGGCATTGACGAAAGTTGCAATGTGGTTGTCGATGTTCTTAGCTCTCCTGTGACCTTGGTTCTTGCCATCTTAGGTGGCAAGGTGGCTGGTGGGATTGATCGGAGTAGTCTCACCTCGAGAACAAGGTGAGGTGGCGGTGTGATCGTAGCGGGCACAACAGGCGTGGCAAGCATAGCGTCTTTTTCGGTCGCGGTCTCACTGTCGACGATGAGAGGGTCATTGGTGGTTGTGTCGTGCTTTTCTTTCGGCTTTTGGCCTCTCGTTGCTTCCATCTTCTTCGTCTAGGGCTTCTTACAAGGATGTAACCAGCGGCGTGTTTCTGGGGCACGAAGATGGGTTGTGATTATGGGGGAATAGAGAGAGAAACTGTCGATTCGGTTTCCCTTAATAGGAGTAAAATCCACGAGCAACGGGAAATTGACAAAAATTACCGCTCGACTAGTTTCTTCTCGATCAATCACATCCCTACATCTCCAAGGTCACGACTTTGTATCCCTGATAACTTGAAATCAGAGGAAAAAAAAAAGAAAAAATTCGTTAGCCAGTTAGTCTGGGTTGCCTCCTAGCAAGCGTCACTATTTACTGTCCTTGACTAGACGTTGCCCATGTGTTCAGGGTGGTTTTTCATCAGTTGGTCTCAATTTGACCGATTCTTCTCTAGGGATTTCTATCCTAGGTTGGTACAATTTCAACCGATGTCTATTTACTTTAAAAGTGTTCACTTTCTCCAAAAGTAACTCTATTGCTCCATGATCGAAGATTCTGTTAACAATAAACGAACCAGTCCATTGTGATTTGAGCTTTCGCAGAAAGATCTTTAACCTCGAATTGAAGAGAAGAACTTGGGTTCCAACTTTAATTGACTTGTTTAGGATGTGTTTGTTGTTCCAAGCTAGATTCCTTTACTTATAGATTTTTGTATTCTCGTAGGCTTGGAGTCTTAATTCTTCGAGTTCTGCTAATTGCAAATATTGGTTGTCTCCAGCCAATCTCATATCCATGTTTAGTTGTTTGATGGCCCAATATGTTTTGTACTCCAACTCAACCGGCAGATGGCATGACTTCCCATACACAAGATGGTAGGGTGTGACTCCAAAGGGTGTCTTGAATATTGTCCTGCATGCTCTCAAGGATTCATCTAACCTTGATGACCAGTCTTTTCTTTACTTTGAGATGATCTTCTCCAATATTGCTTTGATATGGAGAATTCAACTTTGGGCTTAAGAGGTCCAGGGTTAGGACCAGGTAACATAAGTGGTTGTTGTTGGGATGGTCTTGACATAATTCTGGGCTACCAAGTAGGATTGTGATTAGGAGGATTGTGATCAGGAGCATTCTGGTAGTGGTTATTCCTATAGGAGAAAAATGGATGATTTCTATTTTCAAGAGAATATTTGTCAGCAGATGGTTTGGGCGTAAAGTTCTCAAAAACATTGACTTGGTCATATTGAGGCTCTTGTTGTTGTGTCAATAGATTGCAAGACTCAGTTGCATGGCCAAAGTTTCCACATATATCACATTTGGACTCAAAGGTGTGCACCATGTTTACTTGAGGAGTAAAGTTCGACTTTTCAAAGGCTTTTTGCACAGCTTCTTCTACTTTAGATGATAGAGAATCTCCCTCTTCAACAAACTTCTTCTTCTCTAGTTTTCTTGATCTTTCCTGTATGAGACAATGGTGATTTCTTGCCAACTTTTCAATGATTTTATAAGCTTCATCTATATTAGTTGTGGAAAAACACTCCACCTACTGCATTGTCCAAAGCAATGGAAGTTGGGTAATTCAATCCTGAGTGAAAATGATCCAATAGTTGCCATCTCTCATATCCATGATGAGGGCAAGATGCAACTAAAATTTGAAATCTCTGCCAAGTGATGCGAAAATTCACACGTGTAAAAATACTCGGCAAGTGTACCAATCGCTCAAGTAATAAAGAGTGAATAAAAAGTTGTCGATCCCACAGGGACTAATGAAATTTAAAATCTAAAATCTTATTTGAAAATTTGAAAAGATAAATTTTAAAAGTTTGTTTTGAAAAGATAAAAGAAAAAGAAAAGATAAGATAAGTAAAATATAAAAGATGAAATTTAAGTGTTGCAAAAGATAAACTGATAAATAAATTAGGTTGGTTAGGGATAGAAGTGTGTTCACCACTGTTATCTTTTGGAATTAATCAATAAAAATATCTAAATATTGGATGGCAGAAGGACTAATTTAAATTTATAAGACTCCGGAAACGGATGACTTAACTATTTCAATAATAATTAAAATCAGGAGTATGTGAAAATATTAAATCCAAAATTAATTAATTTAAAATGCAATGAAATCAAATCCTAAATTGCTAGGCCTCTTTCGAGTGAATAGCAACCTACATCCTATGAATTCTGGAAAAAGATAGACATAGGTCCATGAATCCGAACAAGTAAATCTAGGAAAAACGGCCGAAAAAAATTACACCGGAAACGGCCCACGTTGGCGTCGGCCTGTGAAAAACGCAGCTCTTATATGACGAGAGAGAATATGGTCAAGTTGACCACAATCGCGATCGCGTTCGTCTCGAATAAAATGATTAAAATAATCAGGAAATAGCCGAAACTGGGCGTGTGAACAACACGGCCCGAGTCAGCTTTCGGAGAAGAGACAGTCGAGTCTTTATGAAGATCACGACCGCGTTTCGATAAAAACAATAAAATATTCACACGGCTGCGCACAAGACTCGGAAAATGAGGAGAAGAACACTGCCGAGGCGATTAGGATCACGACCGCGGTTCTTAATCGATTAAAATATTCAAGGAAAAACGCAAACGGATGGCAGCGAACAAAGAGAAAATGGACCGTGTTAGATCAACACGACTTGTTTTCTCACGGCCGAAAACACAACTTTCGATTCAGAAAATTCAGAATAAAACCAAATACAAACATAAAGAGTAATACTAATAATATCTCACAATTAATGTCAATAAACTACTCATTAAACATAATAAAATATTCATATTCAAGTTCATCTAATCATTCAGCATAAAATAACCAAAAGACTAACATGGTTTACGGAATTCTTCCTAACCAATAAACTAAATTAAAAAAAAGAAGACTACTAACAGATTCTATAGAATTTCGTCAAGACTTCGTCGTCGTCGGGTCTCCTCCTCTCCACACCAGAGCTGCAGGCAGAGACTTCAAAACTCCAAAAATCAAGGATCCTCCCTCTATGGTTACAAGGGGTCCTATTTATAGGCAAAAGTTGACATGAGGACCCTAAATCGGATGATTAAGATTAAATCTTTCTGACTTGGAGGTGAAGTAATCATCAAGAGTTGTTTGTTCTGTCGAACCACCTTTTTCAGGTGAGACCACTACCCGTTTTGTACCAAAACGACCCGAGTTGTGTTGATGTGGAGTCTGATTCATATTTGATTTCGAACGCGGACGGTTTTGACGTCATCGCTTATAGTGGCGTCTTCTGAGTGGCAAAACAACCATTTTGACGTGGAACACCATCGTGACGCTGAGCTGACGTGGTGTTTGAAACGCCCCATTTCGAAGAATACAGTCCGAGTTGAGTACTAGAACTTGGGGTTGATAACTGAGAGACCGACACGGTCCATTTTGGATGAACGCGGCCCGTGCCGGTAGTGAATTCTTGTAAGCCTCGGTTGTTTGCTATTTTATTCGAATTCTTTGCAGTTTTGAGACTCTTTTACCTGAAAATTTAAACAACAGAGAATATTTGGGTAGTTTCTTACTCATAGACAAAATATAATAAATAAAACATTAAAATGATAAATAAATCTATACTAAATGTCTAAAAATGATATGAAATGGATGCGTGCAACATGTATATTTATGCTCGCATCAAACATCTCCAAGCTTAAACACTTGCTTGTCCTCAAGCAAAAACTTAACAATAAAACTCAAGAAAATTTCATCATAGCTTTCCTCTCAACAACTACTAATTTCTTCTTGTTGTAATTTTCAAAGATTATCACAAGAGTATCCTATTCTCTTTCCAAAAGATCCCAATCTTGTAATAATTATAAACTCAGACATATTTAAACATTACAAGTCTAGCTTCAGAAAGAAAAACAATCAATCATATAGTTGCATTAATGTTGAAAATACAAGTAAGAGCTGAGCTATTGTTGAAATGGTTATAAGTTCTTATCTTCAGTTAGATGCACAAGGTTGTCCATGTAACAGGCTTTCAACTGATGACTCCCAGACCATATGGTTTTAGGGCAACAGGTGTTTAGGGCACCCCTCGAGTTTAATTACCCGAACAACCCTAGTTCTAAAAGAATATTTTAACTAAATTGTGATTTGAGTGCTCAAGTGCTTCTTTATATTCACAAGGTAATTCATGTAATGGACTTTCAATTGATAGATCCCAGACCAGTTGTGGTCTAAGGTTACCAGGCAATAATCCCCTACGGATCTAATAACCCGGATATACCAAGGTTCTAGATAACACTTCAGCACCTTCTCAACAATTATTTTGCAAATATATTTTTCAAAAAAAAATTCAATATTTTTTTCATCATTTTTTCACTTTATATTTATTCAAGATAAGCTCAACACTTACTTAATATGTTCAATAAAAATGCATATATAATCATGAAAAAATAAAAGTCAGCTAGACAACTAATGTAGTACAAAGTTTATAATTTTACATGACACTAATTGCTTTCCAAAACCCATTATTCAAGGGATAATCAATAAAAACAACAATAATTAGATTTCATAAAATAGAGAGGTGTCATAAGTCAGTACTTGAAGTTAGTAAGTCAGTTAGTTTGACACGAGATAATGCAATTTTTTCTAATAATTTTTCTGATAGCATGCAATACAGAATGAGGTACATAAGCAAACATGCAACAAAATGCAAAAAACAAGAAAAATGCATGACAAATGCAACATCCCCAAGCTTTGAATCAAATATTGTCCTCAATGTTGAGAAGCTTTAAGGAATACAAACAAAATGCAAATAAAAGTAGAAGAAAGATTAGAAATAACCTAAATGTATCACTGTGGCAGTGGATGCCAAGGTAGTCCTGATCCAAAGTGACCCTGGCTCATATGGTAGTCCTGTTGGCATCACATCATCCTCTCGAGTTGGAACATCCGCCCTTTGTCCTCCTCTGCTCGGTGATGCTCCTCTCTCATGAAGTCCCACATCTAATCAATCTGGTACCGATGATCATCTAGAGACCGATCGACCTGATCCCAGCGGCTCATGTTCGCCTAGTGATATTCAGCCTGGTCTACTCGAATCCCCTCCAAAGTGCTCTGCAGAGAGGCAAAGTCAAATGCACCTGAAGAAGTGGAAGAGCCATATTGTGGTGCATAAGCAAAACTCAGAGGCANTAAGATCAGAAATCTGCACACACACACAGAAAATTCTATGATCATCATAACTATAAGAAAATGCATGTTAGGAACATTATGTGTTATTGTTGCAATAGGCTAGGACATTATAATTATAATTGTAGACCTAATAAATATGTGCTTTCTAAGGTTAAACAAATCTGGGTCCCAAAAGGAACTCTTAATACTAACACTGCTGGACCCAAAGTAACCTGGGTACCAAATGCAAAATTGTGTATTGTTCCTACAGGATACCAGCTGAAGCCAACAAAGTGATACCTTTGCCGAGACTGCTCAAGACAGATGATTAAAGATAAAAGGAACACCTTGAGCAGAATAAGAACACTAAGGAGCAAAACAAGTTTGGAAAGATAGCCAAGGAAAAATTCTTGGTAAAGATAACCCTAATTCTGCAATATAGCTGGAAGAAAATGAAAATATGACTTACTGAATATCAATCAACTTTATGACAGAAACAACTATGCTAAGTGTGAACAAAACAAATGCTCATCATGAATTTTTTTACTGAAAAAGTTTGCATATGGGATTAAGGCATCATGACATGAATGTGTTTTTTATTTGATATTTTGCATAATCTCAAATGCTTAAATGATGTGCATGATAAACTCAAAAACATGACATAGGAAATTAGAATGCTTGAATCATCAACACATACACAAATTAGTGAAGTTATTAGTATGTTGATCGTCCTCTGCAAATAGAATTTACAGTGAGTTGAACCTAAGAATATCCAAGATCTGAAATGATCATGGAAACAATTATGAAAACCTAAGGTTATGAAAATTCTATATGATTTGGTTTTATCCATCAAACTCTCAACAACAATCACTCCATAGGAAGCTGGAGTAGTTGAGAGGAAGATTAGAGTTAATTTGAAATTACCAATATCCCACTATGTTGGAATCAACTGACTAAATGCTTTCAAGCTGAAACAGTCAACACTTTTGATGGTTTCGAAAAACTTAATGCCGATTAAATCTCTAAGGAAGAAAAACTGGTTAAAGGATGATGTATGGTAACAGACTAGACATTCTACATTATAAGGCAACTGAGTTAGCCTGAAAATTAGAAACAACTAAGATGAGATATGTATATATATATATATAGGGGCTAATGGATATAAAGCGCTGTAACATACAGCGTCAATTTCAATCATTGGATTTATTCAACCGCTGTGATATCTTCGTGTAAAACTAGAAACTAGCGATCAAAAAGAAAAAAAAATTAGGCCACCTCCGCGAGGATGTCTTGAGCGACCGAGCAACTAAATCACACATGCAGGGGTCTTGAGCGATCACAACCACGTTGACTTCCTGTAATTGGCTAATTGCCGCTCTTCTTCTTCTTGTGAATTCCATGCCAGTTTTGCTCCTTTTTCTTTCGGTTACAGATTTTTAAGGTTTTTTTTTTAATTTTTGGAGAATCCTTCGTGGAGGAGGATTGAGA